>PCFV01000035.1:0-95374 GCA_002812785.1 Phytophthora litchii | reverse complement strand
GTCGGATGTCAATTTTACTAGAGTTTTGTAATGGTCGCACTTAAGTACGGTCGGATAAGTGATGATATTCTACCACATGTAGTCTTCATACTGCAGAATAGACCAAAGGAGATCACAGAATGGTCATGAAAAGTAACGCATGTCTAATTCCAGCCAATCCGATCATTTTACATCGATTTTGACCAATCCCTGATCACTCTTTCTTTGTCACAAATTGTACCAAAAAAGGAAGCAGCATAAACTCCTCGTCATGCCGCGCCGAACGCATTTGTCCGTGGCGCAGAAGTCGGAGCTGCGTCTGTACTACCGCGCGCACCCTGGACTCACGCATGAGGACCTAATCCGCTGGGCGCAAGTGCGCTTCTCCGTGTTACTGGGCCGCTCCACCGTTGGTTCGATCCTACGGGCCCCGCACGACACAAGTCTCAATCCAGGCGCCAAGCGCAAGCAGGAGGGACGATTTCCTCAAATGGAGCGGCAATTGTACCAATTTGTACTCCAGTCACCAGATTTGTCTCAATTAAGTGATTTAGTCCTGTGCGCAAAAGCGAACGATTTGCTCCAGGGACACCAATCTGTGACTAAATCGTGGGTCTTCCGGTTCAAACAGCGCCACGCATTCTTCGCACTCAAAAATCTGCGCAAAAGTATCGACGAATATGAACCTCGAGATGTGTTCAATTTCGACGAAACAGGACTATTTTATCAGATGAGACCGCGGCAACTTCAAGTTGGGGAGACTAAAAGACCAAAATTGCTGACAATTGGGCTCTGCTGCAACATGGACGGCAGTGAGAAACTGGAACCCGTGGTGATCCATACCGAGCAAAATGGGCTGAGGGACGCACAAATTCCAGTTCGAATCTATGCAAACGATCACGCGTGGATGGCAGGAGACAATTTTACGGACTGGCTGCAAGCTTTCAACTCGTTGATGGAAGGTCGACGTGTGTTATTGTTGGTGGACGCAGCACCGTGCCATGGTACCGAGTCAGCAGATATTGAACTGAGTAATGTAAAGGTTATATGCTTGCCACCCAATACACCGCCCTATCTTCAGCCGATGCGAGCGGGTATTATGCAGCAATTCAAGGCTCACGTGAAGGTTCTCGGTGTTCAGTGGATGCTAGACCAACGACGAGCCTCTAGTTCTGAAGTTGAAATGAAAATGGGGCTCCTTACTGCTGTGCAGCACATTGTGCAGGCGTGGCAATACATGACACAGCAGACCATTCGAAACTGTTGGACACATACGGGGATCGTTTCGGGGGACATAGTGGTCGCGTTACGGCAGCACAATGTTCCCAAAATTCCCCTAGATACGTCTATGTTGGACAGGATTATACTTATGCTTGAGCCAAATGAACCGATAACTGGGTTACAGTATATCAATGCGGAGGAGAACGTACCCGAGTGGATCCCAATGTCCGACGAATTACCTCCAGCACCACGATCCCGACGTGCTACTCATAGACGTGATGATCAAGCTGAACCTGAAGAAAACAAAGATGATCCTAGCCAGATCAAACCGTTGAGTCATGCCGAAGCACTAACTGCAGCCCTCCAGCTATCAGCTTACGCATTTGCAAATCGTATCGAGGTGCTCGGACTTGATCAATTGATTGAAAGTGCTCGAGAGCGTTGCCACAGAAGTTCGGGTCTGTAATGTGTAGCTCGCACTAGAACTGACAGGTAGGTAAGTGTATAGCTGATCGAACGATTAACCTTGTTGTCTAACCGTGTTGTCAATTTGTCTTGTGCTTGGAGATGTTAGACTTTATCGAAAGAGCAAAGCGCAAAGAGAAAATGTCGGCTTTGGTGTAGGAGGTTCTGCATTATACGTTGTTTGTTGTCGTTCGAACATTCTCGTGGTTCTTCTACGGTAAGAACTGCGTCTCACGCTTCTCCAACGCCACAGACCCACGCGACGTTACATCCTCAATCCAGTCGTTGATGGTAGCCGCGATGGGATCTACTCGAGTTTTCTGGATATTGTGTCCTCCTCCAGCAAATGCGAGTCGTGGACCAGCGTAGCACAAGCCACCGAGCTCCGTTGGCACTTCTTCTTGGATGTACTCGTCACTTTGAGACCATGCAACAAGGGTTGGCATTTTCAAGCGGTGAAGAAGAGCGACTTGGTCACGAGCTACATCGAAGTCAGTGGTTCCCGCGCGAACAACAGCAGCGACGAATGGATCTGCAGGCCAATCGGCAGGAAAACGCAACAGCTTGGTGCAGATAGCTTTTACAGCCTGAGACGCAAGAGAAGCGAGAATAGGATTCCCCGAGCTGAGCATTTTGATTACAAGTGCATTAGCTCGAGGACGCATTACGTGGTGGGGACTGCAGCCAACTGGGGCCAAGAGAGCTAGCCCACGAAAATTGATAGCTGGTTTTGACTCGGGAGACTTGGACATCACGGCAGCATTCAACGCGGCCATGTTTATTGCTGTTTGTGCACCGAACGAGTGACCAACCAAGAATACGTTCTTGTCACCATTCTTCACTCCACAAAGTTCTTGCAGCACGTCAAACGTCAACTGTGCTGTCGGAAGTGCACTGATGCTTTCCAAATAATGCGACTTGGACACTGTGGATCGTTCGTAGCCTTGTTAATTGATGCCGATGATTCGCACTCCTGGCCGCTGCACCAATGGGATGAGATAGCGGAAGTCGTGGTAACTGCCTGGCGCACCATGTAGTAACACAATTGTCACTGGTGGTTGGTGAGCGAGGTGGTTTTCATTAATCGGTGGGATGTTGATATATTCGAGTTTGCAACGATCCTCAATCTCAATGTACTTTGGTGATGGCAACGGCGGTGGTGCAGCACGACTCCCTCGTGGAACAAGTTTCTTTTTGCTTGGGAGAAAGCTGAGTATCGAGTAGTGTTGATGATTTCCAGTATTGAGTGCTGAAAAGGCTTCTGTACGTTGTACGGTGTTCCAACATGTTGCGATTGATATCGAAACTCGAGAAATCCCACGTAGCATCTTCGTTTTCGTCAAAATGGCTCCCGACCTCACTGAGCGATGGCGAATTCACAAGTGATCCAATCAACAGGTCTGCACTACCATAGTTCCTCTCGTCATTCTCGACAGAATTCCAATCCCTGACGCCTCACTCACGCGAACACTGTTTGCAGCAGGTAAAAAGGTATTTTTTCTCGAAAATGCCTGATGAATTCGTCATACACTCACGCAAGCTGTGTTCACGCAACGGACGGAACGACCGGCGATTTATTTACAATTTCAAAACTTCGCATTCAATCTACCAAGATATTTGTGCGTGTAGTCCTATGGAAGATGTTTGGTCATTCCGTCCTCGATGACATTGCAGCCATTCAACTTGGACAAAATCCACGAACTCAAAGCTGCCGTGATCTGGTCAACTCGAGTCTTTTGGATATTGTGGCCCCCACCGGCGAATTCGAGACGTGGGCCAACATGTGAGAGTTTGCCGAGTTCTTGTGGGATTTCTGGCTCGACGAGGACATCATCAAGTGCCCAGGCGATAAACACTGGCATTTTCGCTTCCTTTAGCAGTTTGACTTGAGTTCGGATCAATTGAAACTTTGTAGTACCTGCCCGTATCACCGCTGATACACATGACGTTGCTGGAGTTCTTCTGGGAAAACCAAGTAATTCCGTGTACAAGTACTTGACGAAGCGGGTTGCTAAGCGAACAATGACAGCACTGCGAGACCGGAGCAGCAAAACCATCATCTTTATTGGGATCTCTTTCACCATTCGTTGGGGAACGCATCCAGCTGGGGCTAATACTGCAATACCGCGAATTTTGATTGTGCTTGCAATTTCCCCAGCGATTCGTTGCGTTTCGTTCATTGCTGCCATGTTGATCACCGTATGAGCACCAAAAGAATGCCCAACGAAGAAAACGTCACCACCACCACTTTCTACCGTGCCACAAAGTTGTTGAATCGCTTGCAGGACAACTTCAGCGGCACGCAGCGCTGAGACTGTCTTAAGATAATGGGCTTTCTCCACATCAGAGCCCATATAACCAGGGAGATTGATTCCGATGATGCGAAGTTCAGGTTGCTGTTGGGCAAGAAGTGGAATGAGGTATCGATAATCTCGAAAACTTCCTGGAGCACCATGAACGCACACAACTGTTGCAAATGCATTGCCATGTGCCTGTATAGGCTCAATGTCGACGTACTCTATCTTGCAAATATCCTCAATTTGTAGATACTTGGGGTCTGGAAGTGGTGGTGGTGGTGGGCAAGGCTCGTGTACAATCCTCGGAGACCTACAGCAAGGCAAGATACTTAAGTAGCCTGGGGCTAACATCGTGCTTGACAACTATGAAGAACTCACAGCACGTGAAATGGGCTTCATAAGACGATCCTATTCACGTACGCACGCATCACCAAGAATACATGAGAATTCAGGATTATTAAAAGCTGCTGTGGTCGACGTAGCTAGGAATCCGTACGAACCTAAGAATTCACGGCTAGCAGAATTTCTTTGATCCACTTTGCCATGGCAAACGAGTCTATAGAAGGTTGTGGCTACCGCTGGGGAACCCACTCAGAGTTCATTGGAATACAGAAGTGATGTTTGACGCATTTGCGATAAGAAGGAAGAGAGAGAGAATTTGTTTTTGGTTGGGCATTCCTTTGGAGCGCCTTAGCGCCATGCTGATACTGAGCACCTCGAACAGAAAAATGAATAGTAATGAGATCGTTCAGAAGCCAGCTCAGCACGTAGATTCCCGTTCACGAACGTCGGCCCCGTTTCAATGAAGGGCTATGTGACAAGAGTAATCGTCCAAAGCGTTTATTGTCTTCTCTCACCATGACTAAAGGATTTGTCATGGCAATTGCTGTGTTGGTTGCACTTGTATTTCTCCATCTTCGTTCATAATCCCCTCAAGCCACTTATTCATTGCGTTTGCAATTGGTTCTGCTCGAGTCTTTTGCACGTTGTGTCCACCGCCTTCAAATAACAAACGTGGACCAGGATGACAAGATTCAGCGAGTTCAGCTGGAATTTCTTGCTCCATGAACTCGTCGTTCTGGGACCATGCAATGAGCGACGGCATCTTCAAACCCCGTAGCATATCGACTTGGTCACGTAGCACATCAAACTCGGTAGTTCCTGCACGGACAAGACCCGCAATGTAGTGTCCTGGAGGCGCATCATTTGGAAAACGCAGTAATCTAGTGTAGATCGCCTTGATGAAGTGCGATATCAACGTAGAAAGCACTAGGTTACTCCTACGCAGTAAATTCACGACCACTTCACTCTCGCGAGGTCGAAGCACTTTATGCGGCCGACAACCTGCTGGTGCCAATAGCACCATTCCTCGGATTTTGAGTGTGTTATTCTGCTTGTCTGATGCATGCAACGCCGCCATATTAATCACTGTATGTGCTCCGAACGAGTGCCCAACCAGGAACACATTGTCGCTACCGGCTTGTCCATCACAGAGCTTCTTCGTTGCTTCTAGCGTTAACTCAGCCGTCCGTAATGCGCTTATTTCTTCGAGATAGTGCTCTTTAGCTACCGTAGACCCTGCGTAACCTGGCATATTGATTCCTAGGATCCGCACGTGCGGTTGATGCAGCACTGGAACCAGATGCCGAAAGTCATTGTAGCTGCCTGGTGCACCATGCACCAATACGATTGTCACTGGCATTTTATGACCTCGTAGCGATTCTTCCAGTGGCGAGATGTCTACATATTCGAGTGTAGTGCGACCTTGAACGTCGAGATACTTTGGGGTCGGAAGAGGTGGTGGAGGAGCTCGGATTTCACGTGCAGGGGCTGTCTTGACTCGAGACAGGAAATCCCATAGACTGTACTTGCGAGTGCATGGAGATGCCAACAACCGAGCATGAGGAACGCGTGGCAACATTCCCAATTCCTCTTGAGTTCAACACGAACAAGTTCGACGTGAAGTCGACTAAACACTTTGGATGATGTAACGTACTTGTGCGTCTGTCACAATCCTTGCAGTCATTCGTGAATCAGAGCCCAAGGACCTGAAGCAGATGAAGGCAGTGACTGGAGTTTCTCGCATTGTGAGTACTGCAAGATTGCGAGGAGTTGCAGGACTTAGTAGGAGAATACCCAGCTCACTCTTGGTAGCTCAGCAGCCGTTGAGTGTGTCATTCTCCGGTGCGACTGCCAAACCACGTACTTCACCGCCACCGCTACCCGAACCTTTGTTTATTGATGTGGACGACAAGTGCAAGATTGAATATATCGACGTGAAACCTGAAGACCTGCGAGCTGCTACCCCGACGCTGGTGCTAATTCACGGCGCACCGGGGACATACAAAGACTTCCGACACCTCATTCCTTTGCTTAAAGAGCGAGGTGTACGAGTGGTTGGCGTCAATTTACCGGGTTTTGCTGGTTCAACGGTCCTCGACACAACCAACTACTACGAACATATCAGCGCATTCCCGTCCGTCCAACTCACGTACAAGGCCATGCAGTGTGTACTAAAGGATTCAGACAATGTGTTCGTACTTGGACACTCATTCGGAGGTCATGCTGCGGTGCATTTCACGGGGATTAACGCGGACGAGCAGAAATTTGCAATTAAAGGACTGGTACTCCTCGCAGGGGCAGGTCATCGACCACATCAGGCTTTAAGCCCGCGTCTGAATGATTTCCTGTGGAAAATGCTGCGGTCTGGCGTACCGGTCGTCGAAAACACGTCCAAGTGGCTCGTTCGACAGCTTTACATCAAGTCGTTCAAGTTTCCAGATAGTAAACTTCCCGACTACTTCACTGCAGGCATAGTGCGTTGTGCCACGGCCAACTTTGGACTGTTCGCTGAGCACCTGGAGAAAAACCGATCGTTGCCGAGTTTCCTGGCTTGGGCCAAAGACGACGCACTCATCGAGGAGAAAATCTTCCTGGATGTAAGCGCTGTGTGTCATCCAGGTCCTCGATTCGCCTTTGAAAAGGGCGGACACAATGTTCAAAAGACAAAAGCTAGTTATTTGGCCGACGAACTTACAGTCTGGATGAATAACATCGTGCAAGGCAAAGACCTGAGCGAAGTCTACTCCACCAACATGGACTTTCATCCTTAAACAATCGACAATCGATGTAAACTGCATTTTAAACAAACAACGAGTTTCTAGTTTAATGCTAGTGCGCTTTGAAGCCCTTAATAAAAAGAACCAAATGTTCTGTCGACAATCGGCCACTGATGTAGCCATCCAAAACTCAATTTTTGGATGGCTACATTAGTGTAAAATATTGTGCATTCCTTCCAATCACCTACCCGCTAGCTATTCATTCGTCAAAATCCATCTAAACCCTCTACCATTAGTCAAAAGTTTCAAATGTCGCATACATGAATCAGTTCTCGAGCTTTCAAAATCCATCTAAACCCTCTACCATTGGTCAAAAGTTTCAAATATCGCATACATGAATCAGTTCTCAAGCTCTTCCAGATTCTGTTCGGCCAATCACCTGTGCGACCTCGCGGAAGTAGCGGCAGTGACCACGCCAGCTACGCAGCCAAGCCTCGACGTGCTCGTGGCAGTATGGACTCGACAACTTCGTCTGCTAGTGGGGGCAGCGCCAGCAGCCCCGTCCTCCGGGTCTCGAAGGAAGTGGAGAATATTGGCGCACGTGTTCCCATGTCTAAGAAGCGCGTAACTTGGCGATTTGTGCTCGCAGGATCGGAACAGGTGCATACAGTGATGCTGGAACACAGCCGCATCTCGGCCAAGAAGCGACTGAAGCTGGATGGCCGTCGTCTCTTCAGTTCGGAGCAATACGCGCCCAATTGGCTCTATGACTTTCATGTGGGGGACGACCTCACGCCTTTCCGCGTGATTATTCGAGATGTGAAGACATCTGTGGTGGACCAAGGTAGACTGGAAACGGTGTATGATCTCGTGGCTGAAGGGGTTCACTGGGACCAGCTGGCGGAAAGATTCCTTCCTGTGGCTCATCGACACCATACGGCGTCGGTTTGGAGCAGTGATATGTATGTTCGTCGTGTGGAGGACACTCGTGGAGAGTTGTTAAGTGATGGAGATGAACGTCCTCCGGGAACGTTACTGACGTGGACATTTTCTTTTGGGGTGAATGGAAGTATTCACAAGTTGGAACTTAGGGATTTGGAGAAGGGCGAGTTTGTGGTGGTGTTGGACTGTCGTGAACTTAAGAGAGTGAACTTTGATGACATCCATGAAGATATGTGGGAGTTCGAGTATGACCTCGAGGACCAGCATGAACTCGACTTGGTCGTCACTCTTGTGGACGAAGAGAAAACCTATGACTTTTTCATTGACGGCAGCGCGTGGAACGACATAAGCATGACCAACTTTGTACTCGAGTCGGGATGGTACCCTGTCTACTCGCGTTCTCGTAATGCTGTATACTTCCGTCATGAAGGAACGGATAACACACAGTGGGAGAAACCAATCGTGGATCGAGAGGATTCGCGCGTTAAACGCCCATTACAGGAGTTTGAACAGGTTTCTCCGGGATCCCAAGGTCTCGATGATTTGGTTCATGATATGCACATGCCGTCGATCAAAGAAGTGATTCATGAAGAACCTGAAAGCGAGCATGAACATGCACCACAACTTGTGTCAATGAAACAGCCGCTACAGCCTGTACGGGAAGTACCTGAAGGACCGGAAGTGCAAGAAGCCAATCTCATTGATTTCTCGGACGTTGAGGTGAATGTGTCGCCTGTAGAGAAACACCAGAAAAATGGATACGAAGGGTTTGACCCGTTTAATCCAGCCACACACTCGGGTTTCGTCCAAAAGGAGCAGAATGGTCAGCAGACGCAGCAGTCGAAGAAGTGCTGGTGAGTTCAAGCAACTGTCATACATGCATCAAGCAATTCGTTATTTATGTTTAGGAAGAAAGTTGCATTGAAAGTTTGAGAAAGTATTGGTGTGTGGTGGGTGGTATGTAATGCCTAGAGTCCAGCTAATAAGGTGATGCCTCCACGTTGCTCGTTGAGCGTCAAGTTATCACAAGCATGGCTAATTGAGTAACTTCTTGATGAGATCGTTGAGTGGTTCTTGTTCGCGCTTGTCAACGAGATCGAACTGTGTCACGAAAGCCATAAAGTGCTTGAAGCACGAATTGAGGTGCGCTTCAGCTCCAATGCTGACAATCTTGCTGAAGTGTGAATAGTACACGTGCGCGTAAACTCGGAAGAGTCGACGGAAAATGTTCTTGACAACAGATTGGAAGCCACGGCTGTACGGAGCTCCTTCACGAGTAGGGAACAGTGTCTCGTCACTCAGCAGCTCTTCCACCCACGTCATGAGCATATCGATGTATTCTGGAGCTGCTAGCTTCGCCGGCGTCTTATACTCCTTTCCATCCTTCCACAAGTACTCAAACTTTGGCCCAGCGCGCATCTCAGGACATGACGTACACGTACAGAACTCAAGGATCGTGCCGTACACTATGCTAATCTCGTTAAAGAAGTCCACCGCTGTTGAAAATACTAGAAAGTCAGCAAAACCCCTCCATCAACAAAAAGATGTACGAAACTCACTGTGAACAGCCAGCCATTCATTCAGGTCTTCTCCTTCTGGTAGCGCAACAGCATTCCTCATATCTCCACTATCGTAAGCAAACGTCAACTTTTTCGTCTACAACTTGAAGCAGAATGATGGTAACGTACTTGCCCAATGTCGCCTGAGCATGTTTGTGCAAGTCATAGCGTTTGGTTCCATGGCTGTGGCTCTTTTGAGGTCGGAATGTCTTGTTCCGGTTAAATAGGTTGTTCATCGCGACAGCAATTGTCTCCACGCAGGCAAATGCACAAGTGGAATTCTCCATGCAGCATGACCCATGAATAGAACCAAAACCGTTACGTCGCGCGAACTTAAGGCGCACTTAACAAACGTGGTGATGATTCGCAGTATCCATGAGCTTGTGGCTCCTGAGACCGTGGGCATCGCATTGCCCCATGAACGCGTCCTGCATAGCATCGGAGCAATAGCTGCAACAACCGGCTCAAATGCAGACCTGGAGATCCGTTTCGAAGATCTGATCGACTATCGTCGAGCCCCTTACGCCCATGGAGGTCGCAATTTGCTTCTTGTTAAAGAAGATGAAGCATTTCGAGAACTAGAGAGACTGCAGCAATTAGGACAGACCAAGTCCAAGCCTCTAGTGGTGGATGTGACGCTGCCAATTGAAGGACGAGATAATTTTGTGAAGGAACGGCTACATCTGGCTGAGAGACTGAAAGACCTGAATTTACTGACTGTTACGACGTTCGAGATTGAGAGACTCAATGAGGAGTTTTGCATTGGGTTGTCGATGAAGGAGCAAAGCGAACGCATTGCCAAGACACTGGAGGCAGAGTTGATGTTTGGTATTGAAATTGGGGGAAGTGTAGCGTTCCCTGGAGCGATATACCAGCAGATCCGTAGTGGTGAATTTAGTACCAAGGAACAGGTTCTTGCAGAGGGGCTTGCATCGGTATGTGGTGCCAGTTGATACAAGGCGTGTTAAAAGATACTTACTGTGTTGGTTGTCGTTTTGCAGGCTCAAGCCCAAACACACGCTCCACTTTACCTATCGTTTTCATTCGAGACAGCTAATAGTGAAATTTCAGAGCTGGAGCAGACGATTCGTGCTTGGATCCGTGTACTAATGGATGGCGGTGCCGATAGCAAGAAGATCGTGGTATGTCACGCGGATCTCTGGTGCCGACAGTTTGAAGGCGCTGATTCTGCGTTTCTGCTTGAGTTGTTTCAAATGGGAGTTTCTGTACTTTTTGATATGGTTGGCCTGCTAGCTGTGAGCGAGGCAATGCTTTTCAACCCGTGTTTCACAGGCACGTCGAGATTTGGTGAGGTTCTAGACAGAGAAACCCACGAACCTCCTTCTGATAGCCGACTTGTGGAGTGGATTGCAAACTTTGTGAAGAACATGCCACGGTATCTTTCTCAGATTCTCTTGTCTACCAATGTGCACCAGAGAATTCAGTACCGGCGCTATGGAGGTGGAGGATACACATATTTGTTCGAGCATTTCAAACACCGTCTCTTGTATCACGGTGTCACTGCAGCTGAATGGGACCTGATAGTGCGCGCTAACGTCGTAGACCTGTTGGCATGGTATGTGACTCCTGAAGCACCGCCTATTCCGAAAAATTACCTGCAGTGTTCAATTTGCAGCAACTTTTTCGAGCCTATCGAGGGTGAATATTTCACCAAGTTTACGTTCACGTACTGCGGGACCAAGTGTCTTCGTCGTCACAGCCGACAGAAATTTGCTCCACTTCCATCGAAGTCGTGAGCGTTATCAGATTAGGCCAGTTACTGGTGCAACAGCGCTCGAATAAGCGGCAACAAACTGAATTGATATTCCGACAAGTTGGTGATCTACGGGCAAGAAGCTGAATTCGCCGAGCGCGCACTAAAAAAACGGAAGGTAGTTGGGTAAAATCAACCAAGGAAATATCGTGCATTCTTTCAACATCAACTGTGAGTTGATACCTCGCCAAAACACGCTGGAAACAATGGTAGAGGACCGAACAGGTCGCACATCAGGGAGTACAATTGTGTTTCTGGAAGTACAATCGAGTGGAAAAGATTAAAGTGCAATGCACAATGTAGGTTAGACCGCCCACGTACTTTCATCCTCGACTGCTAACAGGGAGACTATTAGACAGATACAGTGTTTTTATACGTCATGCAGGTAACATTTCAAGGTAGTTGGATTGGTAATACACCGACAGAAATTTTATCTATTCAAACGTAGTTACCGCGGCTTAGGTCTACTGCCGCTTGCTGAGTCTCCTTCACTCCAACTAGACAAATGCAAAACTGTGGCTAGACCTTTCTTCCTTCTGTTGGCTTCGTGGTCTGGCCACCTTCATTCCTGTCTGCGACCTTGCGTTGCAGGCACCACGTTTCATAACAAACATGACAGGAAAGATTGATCCTAACCCCGTTACCAAGGGTTCTTTGTCGTATATTCACCGTGGTCCTCCGCGATACCAACATGATGCTACCTAAAGCCAATGAGGAATCTGAAATCTAGGACAAAAAATACTTCGACGTAGGATCAGAAGTTTCACTATGTGGTTATTGACATAGTAGGCTCCCATACTTCTAGTTATATGTCATATCATACACTTACAGTTTGAGCTTCCAAACTAACCAGATCGAATTTAAGAATTCGGACAGCATCTCCAGAATTTACTGTATTTCAAGAACTTCGTGTATTAGTTGTCCGTCGCCAATACGTTCGTATGATGCCATTTCAATTGAATGAAGTGAAGCAATCGATTTTAGATGTTTTCGATTTAAGCAGATAACAACAACGTTTTACTGCCATTTAGCTGCTGTGTAACCATCTCTCTATCAGCAAATGATCCTCGGTTATTAGCACACAATAACCGTGTCAAGCTAGCATCCTAGATTTGGTTTGTGGAGAACGAGGCTCTACCGAAGCCAACAATTCTCGTGAATCTATGTTGTAGAGGGGATTGGATGAGTGCCCCGGTCAAGTTGACCTGCATCAACATTTCATCATGAAACATACAACAGCAGGGACCATTAACTGTTGACGCGTACAATTTCTAAAACGTTGCACGGTGCAATGTCTCTCATCGACCGCACTGACGTCACACTACAACACGCCCGTGCACCATCTGCAACGTTTAACGTCATGTTCAGTACACCAACCATCTGTCCAAAGTCTCCATCATCGCATACCTTGTCTAATTCGTCTTCAACTTCCACTACTTTTCGCAGGTCAACGCGCAATCAATCAGCATGATGCACCTCAGTCTCGAATCTGCCGTCTACCGCTCAAGCCACGAGCCAAGATGCCCACGATGTTGTCCAAGGCGCTTCGTCGCCCCTCCATCCCTCGATCTGTTGCCTCCATCATGAAATACCACGTGGGGGTCCGCGAAACGCAGCTAGGTGCTGACGCACTGGCCAAGCAGAAGCAGCAATTGCGCACCCAAGGTGCCGTGTCGCTGAGCCTCGACACGCCCGTATTCCAAGTATTTGGCAGCAATACAGATATTGGCAAGACCATCGTGTCTGCCGGTATCTGTCGCAGTGCCGCTACTACCTCTGCGAGCAATGGAGGACGTGTGGAATACATCAAACCGCTGCAGACTGGCACGGACGATGACATTCCCGGGTCTTTTCCTGGTGACGCGTCATTTGTGGAGACACACGTACTGCTGAAGAACCAAAAACAAGGCGAATTCCAATGCTCCACGCTCTTTTCCTGGAAGAATCCAGTGTCACCGCATCTTGCGGCGCAGATGGAGGGACATACTATCACGGACGAAGCACTGCTGGAGCTGCTGGCGGACAAGTTGAAAGCTATTAACCGAGTCAATGGAGACAAAGCTGCAGAGAGTTTGGTGCTCGTGGAGACGGCTGGAGGAGTGTGCAGCCCCTCGGCGTCCATGAGGTTCCAGGTGGATGTGTACCGTGGCATGCGTCTGCCTGTCGTGCTGGTTGGTGATGGAAAACTTGGAGGCATTTCGACGACCATGTCGGCGCTGGAAACACTGCTGATCAGAGGATATGACGTTGCTGCGATATGTCTGATTGAACAAGATGGTTTGGATAATGCTGCAGCACTCGAGCCGCGAACGAGTGAACTTGGTATCCCGATCTTCACTATGGACGCTATTCCGCCTATGCCAGAACCCCTGGACAAGTGGTTCTCAGGGCACAGTAAGGTGTTTGATGATGTGAACAAGTCACTCAAGTCGTTCCACAAGACACGTCTCGAGAGCTTCAAGCACATGGAAGAACGCGCAGAGCAAGTGTTCTGGTGGCCGTTCACGCAGCACAAGAAGGCTGGCGGTCTGTCCATGATCGACTCTGCTCATGGTGACGAGTTCAGTGTGTACCGCGCGGATAGCAACACAGTGGAGCCGCTGTTTGATGCGTGCGCGAGTTGGTGGACACAAGGTGTTGGGCATGGCAACTCGAAGATGGCCACGGCCTTGGCGTATGCTGCTGGTCGCTACGGCCATGTTATGTTTCCTGAGAACGCTCATGAGCCTGCTCTGCAGCTCAGCGAGAAATTACTTGCTTCCGTCGGAAAAGGCTGGGCCTCGCGCGTTTACTTCTCGGACGACGGATCCACTGCTGTGGAAGTTTCCCTAAAGATGGCGTTCCGGAAGTACGTCCTTGACCACAAACTGGACTACAGTGAGTTCATGTCGGATGAGGCGACCGGCTCCAAGATGGTAACACTTGCTCAGGCCAACTGCTACCACGGCGATACGCTGGGTGTGATGAATGTTGCTGAGAAGAGCGTGTTTAACGAGAAGCAGCACCCCTGGTACCGCCCAGAAGGTGTGTTCCTAAAGGTTCCAACGATGGCACTGCGTGACGGCGAGTACGTAATTTCGATCGACTCTGAGGTTGCTGGGAACACTCAGATCGAGGAGAAACTGCCCTCGCTCAACGCTGCCTTTGCCTCGTCGCGTGACCAAAGTCCGTTGGCCGATGTGTACCGCAAGCACGTGGCTCACATGATCGACAGCACTGAAGAGAACAATGTTCGTGTGGGCTCTGCGCTTATTGAGCCTGTGCTGATGGGTTCGGGTGGCATGTTCCTGGTGGACCCGCTGTATCAGCGTATGCTCGTACAGGAATGCCGTGCTCGCAAGATCCCGGTGATTTACGATGAGGTGTTCTCGGGCTGGTGGCGCCTAGGAGTAGAGTCTGCGCGCGATCTTCTTGGCATCGACCCGGACATTGCATGTTATGCCAAGTTGCTGACCGGTGGTGTTGTCCCGATGGCGGCCACGCTCGCTTCGGAAGAGGTTTTCAGCACTTTTTACGCGGACTCCAAGGGCGAGGCACTGCTCCACGGTCACTCATTCACAGCCTATCCGATGGGTTGCGCTGCTGCCGTGACGGCTTTGGACATGTACCAGATATTTAACAATGCATCTGTTCCCACCGAGGACGCTACGCGCGCTTACTGGAACGTCGAAACTCTCACGGAGCTGTCTACTCGACCATACATCGAGCGCACGTTCGCTATCGGTACGGTGGCATGCGTAGAACTAGCCTCGGAAAATGCGGGATACGCGTCTACCGAAGCTGCGGAACTGATTCAAGTACTGCGTAAGAACGGTGTGTACGCTCGTTCTTTAGGCAACGTGCTGTATCTGATGTGCTCGCCACTAACGACCCAAGAGGACTGCAGCAAGTACCTTGCAACGCTTATTCACCAGATTGAGATCCTGCAGACCAAGAAGTAGACGATGCTACCCCCAACTGAAGGATGGAGGGAAGCTAATGTATTTGAATCCAGCTATGTTATATCTGCTAGATAAATAGTGACCTGAAAACGCTCAACAAGTTCGAGTTGGCGATAGTAGTTTCTGCCACCGCGACGGAATTCGTTTTGGATACGATGTTTTGCAAGTTTCAAGAGATAATAACAAGATCACCTAACCGAGCTGAAATTCTACAGAGCTCTATCGTAGAACCACGCTCATGCAGTAACAAAGCCTAGTTGGATTAGAGCAATCTTCCTAGAACTGGTGAAAACTTTGACTCCTTAAACAGCGCCGGCTGAACATGCTGTCTTTGTAATATCTACCGTCGACAATAAAATAAAGCACCCGTGGCAAATATTGCTCGGTGTTAGCAAAGATATTTGAAAAGGAATGTCTTCAGTATACTTGTTTGTTGCTTTCTGGAATATCTGTAAAGTAACAATTGTCGGCAAACCACTTCGATAGATACCTAGCCAACAGCTCTAGCTCTCACAAACGTTGTTGCTTCTCTGCCAAGTTCAATTTCACGATATACTTGAAGCATGAAAGCTCACGAGATGGTACATTCTGGAGCTGGTGGCGCATCGCCTCCGCCTGCATTCAGCCGTTTCTTTTCAATGAGGATATTAAGCTCCACCATTGCGTCGTCAAATTTTTTTATGAACGTTTGGCGGTCAGGAAGCGCCCTCATCTCTCTGTCGTGAATTAGTCGGTTGCGCAGAGTCGCAACATAGCGGATCGAGCGGACAGTGGGGACTGGAATGACGCTCTCGACGGACGAAACCTTTTCGTGCAGCCCCTGGCCATGCGCATTAAATTCCGTTTCCAGCAGATATTCGAGCTCCTTGGACGTCTCGATGGCAAGCTGGTAATCGTTGTCCGAGTACACGAATCTCTTGCTGGAGGTGTTCCCCATGCTGATACTTTCGATCTGAGATTTTTTACTGGATGGTGTGCACCACATAAAGGCAACTTGAAGTCAGCCGTACGTAACTCATCTGATATGCATACATCTCCGGGAGGAAGTTCCGTAGCGTCCTCGGAGATCTCGATCACAATATGAACGTGAAAGGAGTCTGGATTTTCCAATACAAGGTTGGACATCAGATCGTCGGAGTCCAGGTTGTCAGAGAGCCTTAACAGCAGCTAGAACTTTGCCTCGATTGAGCTCACGTGATTCTCCACTTTCATCTCGTTCCACGGCGAATTATAGAGTCGAAGTACTCTTCGGTCTTTGTCTCGGAATCATCTCCCTTCAATTTGGTAGAGGCTCGGATGTGAGAACTGTAGCCTGGAAGTTGGCTGGATAGGTTGTAACCAGTACGTCACCAGATCAAATGACGCACATCACAAGGTTTTCAGGACTTGTGATCTCATATTAAGTATTCACATTAAAAATATTGATATGCGCGGGTCTTCTCGCTCCAGCGCTTTACTATAATGAATAGCACACGGTGTCTGATCTTACAAGCTATGACGCTTTTGATGTAGAGTGTTGACCGATGCCGAGCGGATGTGGTTGGACTTTTGCGCGCGTCGTGCACGAAGAATGAGTTGCTGACGTTCATGCGAGTACTCTTCAGAGAAGCTGGCGATGAAGCCCAATAGCTCATCTATCGGCAAAGTGTCCTCTTCCTCAAAGTAGTTTAAAAAGTGTTTTCTCTGTACATCATTGAATAGGACACATACGAGTCAATACCAAGCTCTTGACAGAAACAGTGACAACATACCTCTCTCTCCAGTTGGCTGACGAGCTCCTGTACACCATTGAGTACTTGTTCGACCTCCATGGCATACAGTCTCATGCTTTCTCGCGACTCGGCCAAATCCACGAGCAGTTCAGAGTCCTCAGTCTTGAATATTGCTGTCGTTTGTGTTTCGTTGATCAACATACGAAGACCACTCTTGAGCGATTGGTGTTCGGCGACCAGGCTCTGGACGGATTGCTTGCTGCACTTGGTAATCAAAGGAAGCTGGTCACTAAATAGTGCGAGGTGCGGCTCGTCACGCTGTAATGATACCAGACACAACACTGTTAGATGGAGATCTCATCGCATGATTGACGGAAGTTTGCAGTGCTTACCTCGACCGATTGAATAACATACTGCAGGAACGAGATCCGCCCGTCGTAAGCTTTTGTGAACGATAGCTTCGCCAACGAGCTGATGGAA
This sequence comes from Phytophthora litchii, assembly GCA_002812785.1. Classification (NCBI taxonomy): domain Eukaryota; phylum Oomycota; class Peronosporomycetes; order Peronosporales; family Peronosporaceae; genus Phytophthora; species Phytophthora litchii. The sequence continues at coordinate 77,945 of PCFV01000035.1, read as the reverse complement.
ATACTCTTCACCCATTCCGTGTACTCAACTCCCTCGCCAAAGTTCAGCAGATTGCCTAAGTGGAAAATGTACTCCAACATGCCCGCAAAGCGGTCGCTTGCGCACACTTGTTGGATACCACGAATCATAAGCTTCAAATTGCCACTGGAATAACAGTCACAATGTGTTATAACGTGCGTGATTCCATATAGTGTGCACCAAACTCACCGGAGCTCCTCAACCCGTGCGGCAAAATCCATCTTAAACTGGAGACAGCGCAGCTTTTGCTGTGCTCTTGGGATCTTGCGAGCTACCATCAAAAATTGTTCGGCCTGAAACAAAAGGATAAAACACCAAAAGTGAGTTAGCCTAAGAGGTTAGCATGAATGCAGGAGTGTTTGCTCACCGTAGCCAGACTTGACACATCGCCATTAAATTGATCGATTGCTTCTTGCTCAGCACTGTCCGGCCACATGTCGATCAGCGACTGTAGTGCTGGGCTTGATAATACGCTGCAGTTCAGCGTCAAAATCTCATGAGTAAGTTCTGGAAAAGTGCGCTTCACTCGCGCAAGCACGATGGCGATGTTCTGGGATTTCTTATGGTCAAGAAGCACAACATAGAGTTTGCGGTGCAGGAATGCACTGCCGGGGTCCTCTGCTGCCTCTTCCTCCTCCCCCACAATTTCCTCAGGTTCTGGCTCAGCCTCCAACTCTTCGAAGCTGGTTGAGATCGAGCATGCTCGATCACGCTTTTCCATTTCAGAGTGTGGTGATGAGGGCTTCTTCTTCTGGGGTGTAGCATTATTTCCGCTGTTTGTACGTCGTCGTCGACCAGCCTTTGCCTTAGCAACAACCTTAACAAAGAGTTTCTCCATCCAACGGCGGCTTTCACTAGAGATGCACACACGGTCCTCTTGATCTTTAGCGTGAATCTGACTCCAAAGCGAGTCTCGTCGCTGAGCTGGAACAATCGCCCCAGTGTACGGCGTTGTTGACCAATGCAATTTCTTGCGCATGCCGGTGTTCATCTTGCGAAGCGCCATCATCGCTAACGTGCGGCCATTACTAGTTGCAACGGTGGAAGCAGAGCGCATAGCTAATCCGTCAGGTGTAGATGGTGCTGTGGACACGACTGAGCTGATACTAGATCGTCTTGAACGAGCAGCTAGCATTGCTGGTGCAGAAAGATCACTGTCATTGGCGGGTTTAAGCACGGTAGCAGAAGACACTCCACTAGTTTTTGACCCGTCCAACTCAGCAGGGTCCACTCCCTCGCTCTTGGCCTTCATCTCGACAATGTGACGCGGGACGCCCACCTTGATCATCCTCTGGAATGACTCCACCTTTTGTGTATGCTCTGGGTCCTCATCCACTGGTTCTTCCACTTTAGGAATTTCAATAGGGGCTGGCTTCTTCGGCTTTGGAGATGTTGCGATCAACTCGTCCAGTACATCCGGGTCTTTATTTTCCGCGCGCATCTTGTGGTTTACAATTACCCGCGGGAGTCCGACTTTCAACATCTGCAAGTACGTTGCATACTCAGTCCGAAGAGTATTCAATCTAGCTGTTGCACGTTCGTCCTCAAGTGATAACGTAGGGGCTGTGGTGGTCGGTAGCAGCACTTCATTTTCCTTGGAGTCGGTATCACATTTGACATTGATATCGTCTTCCTTGACCTCCTCTTCGACTATATGATCCTGTGTGTAGTGTTGCTGTAGATGTCGTTGGCAACACTCGGGCAGCTCACGTTCATTACAAGCGTGGTTGTGGATAACCACGCGACTCCAGCGCACATAGGCGACGAGCACGAAGCTCACTACAAGATGAAAGATGAGCCAGGAATCACCTGTAGAGGTCGAAGGACAGGCACCACAGTCGAGTGCGACGTCGGCGCGGACGAAATTTCCGTCGGGCCCGTCGTAGACTGGGCAGCTCCCGCTGTTCCCCATCGCAGCGTTGGCAGGTTAAGCAATAAGCAAGTCAACTCGACCAACTGAACGCTGGTAGGTACGAGAGTCTCTTTGATCGTAACAATCAAGCGGCGACGAGGACACTTCGATGCAAGCCAGCGAATGAGCGAAAGCACGAGGCGCCCCGTCCGTTGCCGGTGCCCCCTGCGATGCCCTCCCAGGAAGCTTCGCGGCAGTAGACGCTCAAGCTATAACGGCAACATGCCCATCGAGCATGAAGTCAAGCAGCCAGGCGAACAGTGGCAGAGACCTGCACAGCAGCAACTTGGCATAAAGTGGAGACGTCCCCCAAGCAGCAACTCCACATCATTGTAGCAAAGTTTGTTGAGGTTTCGGGGAGTTTTGTCGTGGCCATTTCATTGCTAGGAATGGAATAAGACAGACATCAGTTGAGAGACAACTTCAGGTAGATTGGGAATTTTTCATTCACCTTGATAAGTTTGCAGGTGAAATATCTCGGCGGTTGCAGTGGCACAATGAAATAAGCACGCCTTGAAATACTGCATCAGGCTTACTTGCAGATTGAACATATTTGCTTGCAGATGATCTGGCTAATGTGTTGCTTGTTGAGGGTAAAACTGATTTTTCAGGTCGTTTCCTTAGCATATCAGACATCAAAGATACTTTTGCTGCTGCTACAGACTACGAGGCTTTTAATTTCAGTTGATGGATTACAGTAAGTGCGATTTCACTGCCCACAGTCGGTCGCAGCAGTGAAAGGAAAGGGTGGACTTGAGCCGTTATTGCGGCGAAACGGTTGACGTTGCAATTTTTGGTGGATCGAGTCGATCATTTTTGCTAGCATGACGGAGTCACATTGTTGCTGCAGTGCGCTGGAAAACTGGAGATTCAGCAATTTGCGTCGGGAAGCGAAATGTCCATTGTGCAGCCGCGTCGCAAATGCACATGCTAGGACATAGGTGGGGTGGTCGCTCCTACAATGCATTGACGGCGGCTTTTAACATGGTCTCCAGTTGTTCCGACAAAGCTTTGGGCTGGACATCAAGTCAGCGCCAAGCCTCATCTGTAGCAATCCATCACCTTGAGAACAGCAGCAACTGCGTTTGTAGTAGATGTAGCAAATTACTACCGGTAGTAATCGCTCTATGCTGAAAGTGTTGTGTCAAACACTTTGTGTTCCCCAGAGCTTGTTGCTCCAGTGTCATGGACTATGGACACCATAATGGTGTGCCATGTCAACGTGGCGTCGCCGGCTTCAATCATTTCAGTGGAGCAGGCGACCGGATGGAAGCGCTTGGTGTATCGCAGCTCCGTCGTTCATCGTCTGCGGTACGTGTGTATCCCGACGTTGCGCCTGTTTGATCAGGTTAGATGCAATTACAGAGCTGTCATCGTGCGCATTGACAGCGCTGCACACCTGCTGTGGAATGGCAACTCGCAATGCTGTATGTCGTATTTTGCTGTGCCCGCATTACAGCGTTTCTTCTTCTTGCACAGACTGATAGATACTACACGTACACGCTTTGACTTCGAGATTGTGTACTTTATTCCGGTCATGCATCACGTTGATGCGTTTGGCAGGTTTGGATGCTAGCGAAAGACACATTTGGCACCCTCTTGAAACCATAAATTAGGCTGGAAGATCCTGCAGTTTCACTTCTGTAAGGTTTAAATCCAAAACAGTTTAACATGCAAACGACTTTAATTGTTGTCTGTATGCCAGGTCTGCTACGCTACGCCGACACCACTTCACTGTGGCATGATTTCACGAACAACTTCCTGTACATGTATGATTGAACTGTTTCTTTTCCTTTTGTATCTGTCTCGGGTGCATTCACCCGAGTGTTCGCTTTATCGCCACCATTTCCTTCACATGAATCCACGCGCCACAGGTATCGTCGCTGGTTCTATTGGGAGACCGCCATCACTTACCAATCCCAGCGACCCTTTTACTCGTCAGGAGATTAGATGATACCGACCTTGACGAGCATCGTGTGGCGGTCCACCTTGCTCCATTCTGAGTCCTTCATTGAACGGTCGAAGGAAAACTTGACCTTGAGCTGCTTTCCCTTCGCGGCGTAGAAGTCGAGCTCGTCCGAGAACTCCACAGGCAGTTCACGTCCGTATCCCTTTTGCATGCGGCTGCGTAGTGCCTGCACAACCTCCGTCTTCTGGGACACTTGAACCATCAGGTCAATCTCGCCCTTCACGCGGAGGATCAAGTAGTTATCTGGTTGTGTGCTCATGGCCAGACCAGTCAGGCGAGCCAGCTCAAACACGCGGCGTTCCTTCGGTTGCTGGATCTTGTCGGCCTTCAGATTGAAGACGCGGCTCTCACTGATCATAAGCACGCGCGTCTGGTGTGCCCAGCGTTCGTTGACTTTCTCCACCGTGCTCAAGAACAACAACTTTTCCTTGTGGCCACGACCACTGCCGGCCTTAGAACCACGGCCTTCAGTGTGGGCCTGGATAATCGACGCGTACGCAGGGTATTTGTTTACACCGATGTAGTCGCCCTGGTACGTGCGGTCTAGCGAATCGCGGCGACGCTTCTTCTTGCCGAGGTACCGCTCAAACTCTGTGCGCACACCAAGCAGAGCAATCTTGCACGATCTCCACATATCGTTTGCAAGCTCTTTGCGCGTCTTCAGGCCACGGTAGCGCTTGCTGAACACAATCTGGGCGTTCTTCAGTCTTAGGAACTCGCGACGCTGCGTACGCGCCTGCACAAAACTCTGCATGAATAGGATAGAGTTTAGCTCCTCCTCCTTCTTGAGATTCTTCACCAAGCGGCTGTTGTTGACGTTCAGCAGCTTGGCGGACACAGCCTCCCAGTTCCCATACACTTTGGTAACGTGGTCCTTGTTACCGGCGCCAGGTACACGCTTACGGCGGTCCTGGCAGTTCTTCCACACAACATCGTACGTAGAGAATAGCTGCCTCGAAGCAGCCTGAAACACGTTGAGCGAAATGCGGTTCTTGTAACGACGCCAGGCATTCTCAATAATGTTGACAATAACCGGAATACGCTCTTCGCGCAAAATCTCAAGTGCAGATAGCGCCTGAGGGTGACGTAAGAATATCTTGTTGCGGCCAAGTGAGAAACATCCAAGCGTTTTAGAGTCTTCTTCGAAAGGAATGAGCTCGTTCTTGTTGTCCGGGTCTCTCACACCAAGTCCGGCAGTAGTGAGCAAATCCACGGCAGCCTTACGAGACGAGTGAGCGACTGGAGCAGGCCACGTAGATTCCGACAAAAAGCTGTAGCGCTTAATGAAAGGGGCATACGGCTGACTGTAGCAGAAACCCTGACGACGCACGCTTAGGTTTTCAACCAGACCAAGGTAACGGACCTGCTCTTCCACAAGCTCCTTGTTCACAGCCAGCGGGCTCTTGTTTTCATTTGGCTTAATACAGCGGATGTAGTGCGGGTTGCAGCCGTCCAGCTTCTTAAGCAAGTCAGCAACCTGCGTACGGAATTGTTGCGAGGTCGAAGGCGGACGCTTGAGCTTAGTTTCCTTAGAGCGAGTGTCGAGGAAGACCTCGCGCACGAAAGCGTTTGACGAGTGCTCCATACCGTCCTGGAGGTCGTTGAAGAATGTGTCCACGTTTGCATCGAAAAACATCGTGACATCGTACTCGACCTTTCCCGCGTAGTGCACAATACCAAAGTTGGGTCCACGGACACGAGATGCGATGTAGTGCGGGTTTCTCGAGTGCTCGCTGTTATAACGTTCAATGAGCTCCAACTCCGACAGGCGAGCAATGGCGCACTGCTCATCCAGTAGCGGGAAAATACCGTGCTGCTTAGGGTCTTCAATCAGGTCACACACAACTTGGTTGTTGAAGAACGTAATATTCTGCCAGCTCAGCCCCTCGCGGCGGTAGCCTTCCTGCTCACTCTCGAGTGTCTGGCTAATGAACAACTGTTGTAGCTTCTCGTTCACGTAGTTAATGCAAAGCTGTTCGAACGCATTCACCTCGAAGATTTCAAACCCGTAAATATCCAAAATGCCGATGCTATTGCTGATGTCACGCTTTCTGCACGTCACATTCTTGTTGATACGTGCCACGATCCAGTCGAAAATCTTCTCGTACAACGAGCGCATGATCGAATCGCACACCTTCTTTGCCTGGCGGGCGTCGTACAGTACTTTCTGGTCCTCACGATAGATGTTAACGATACGGAACGTTAGCAGAGCCTCCAGCTTGTCCTTGTCAATACCCATCAGACTAGCAGCCTTGACCAGAGCCTCACGTGCTGCGGGGTCTTCAATAGCACCACGCGGGTTATGTGCTTCATCCGTAGTCTGCTTAAACTGCACGTTACCAAGCCATAGAATAGCCGAAAGCTGCTGGAAAATATCACGCTGCTCCTCGTCTGTGATACCAATTGCCGTCATGTTCTGACGCACATTGCGGTAGTTTTCAGCATCATCTACACCTTCGATCTTCGCGTCTTCATTGGCGAGAACGTCAAACTCGTCCGCGCTTTCCGGCAATTGCCACGCTTCACGGTCCGCAGCCGAAGCACCAGACATGAGCTGGTAGAAGGAGTGAAAGTTGCGTTCTCCCTCCGCCTGACGGATCACACGACTGCGTTCCAGCAGGTAGTTGTCGATGTATCCTCCAATGACTTGACCCACGCGGTTCATCTGCAAGACAATGTACTTGCCGAAGCGACTACTGTTGTTATTACGGATGGTCTGAGCGTTACCGAAGGCCTCGAGCACGGGGTTGCTGCCCCACAGCACGTCAGTGACGTGGCTCGTCATCTCGTCAGCTTCTTTGCGTTGTGCGACGGACATGCGGCGGTTCGCAATGACAGCGCTCTTGGCTCTAGAGCGCGTACTGATGGTAGTAAGATACCGCATGACGTGCTTGGACGTCTCTGTCTTGCCACTTCCAGACTCGCCCGTGATGAGGAGACTCTGGTCCAGACCGAAGCGCATGAGGTTCGAGTAGGCATTCTCAGCCAGCGCAAAGGGATGAGGCTCGCACAGATGCAGCTCCTTGCCCTGGAACTCGTCGATCATGTTGCGCGCGTAAATGGAGTCGCCGTTGGGCTGTCGCAGCATCTTGTATGGGTTCATGGCGATGAGCACGGGGCCGAGGAACGTGTAGACGTAGCCCTGGCGATAGCGCTTCACGAGCTCGGCCACCACGTGGGCCTCGTCCACGACGTCTACCATCAGCAGGTCCTTCATGATGACTTGGGGCTTCAACAAAGGACAATCACTCTGCTAACGAAGGACAATCACTCTGCTGCGCGCACGAGTGCTCTCTTTGCCGAATGATGTCGTTGTCCGCGTGGCCTCGACTGCTCTCTGACTCCGTGTGGAAAAAGACCTATCAAATCTAATAAGAGAAGGAAAGGAGAGTGAAAGGGATTGTATGTATTTCTATCGAGAGAATGTATAATCCTGCTGAAAAGGATTGACGTTTCTAAACGACAGTTGAGGTGTCGAGCTTGGCATGGACAGGCCTTCTTCGCCCGGCTGGACAGAGCATGGTGACGCTGGGCAAACTATGCCGCCATCCGTATCTCTCCATTGTTGCTGCGGAGCTTAAAGTTGCACCGCGGACGTGATACGGGCCCTCGCAACGCTTCGACCGCGTCAAAACGAGGTGTCGTTCGTCTATTCAGGACGTGCACCGAGCGGACCAGCTAAAGTCATTAGCTGGCCTCAAAGGCACAGTCTCACAAGTCTTGGCTCGAGACTGTAGAAGCTATGGAATTCCAATGGAAGTGACGGTCTCCCGTTGCCGTTTGGCCGGCGTGCCTGAGCAACCGAACGACGCGCTTGCAGTCGTCGCTGACAGTTCGAGCGATTGCTGAACTGATCCAGAGCAGAGCGCGGACGTCGGAGAAGGATGTGAACCTTGGTGACCAAGTTGGTCGAGCCAAAATTGAAGCAGCGATGGGATCATTGTCAGCAACTGCGCGTGAATCCGATCGGTTCATCGTGAACTTTACGAGTGTGATTGCGCCGGCTGCTACCAAAGCAAGGCCAAAGGTTGAAGGTCTGCTTCGACCAGATAGAAACGTTAGAAACGTGGCGATGGACATGAAGGTGGACACTGAAGTTTACGAAGTTAAACATTCGCTCAATATGGTCGACACGCAACGGTGATGTAAGCTTTACTACTCATGAGAAGCTCCTCCGACAAGTCCAGAGCTGTTGATACAAGCACATGCTCATTTTATTTATCGTCTTCAGACTTCAGCACTTTCGTCTTCGTACATGAACCTACCGTGCTAACGTGTGTAGCAGGCTAGATAAACTTACTCGTCATCCTCGTCACCAGTTTCGTCGATCTCCACTAGGAGGTCGCCGCCTAGCATGTTGTCGCCGACGTCGGCGTGGATCGACACGATACGGCCGCTCACTGGAGCAGCCACGACGGTTTCCATCTTCATGGCACTTAGCACAAGCAGGGCATCACCAGCCTTGACGTTCTCGCCCTTCTTCACACGCACATCAAGCACAACACCCGGCATTGGGGCACCGACAGAGCCAGCCATAGCGGTGGCCTTCGGCCTAGTCGTGGTGGTCACTCCAGCAGCCTCGTCCTTGACCTTGATAACACGTTGGCGACCATTCAACTCAAAGATAACATCCCGTTGACCGTCCTTCTTGCTCACGCCACCAACAGCGATGAGTTTGATAAACACCGTCTTGCCGTGCTCCATCTCGACCTCAACCTCCGTGTCGACCTCCAGGCCCGTCAGGAACGTACGAGTGTCCAGGAAGTGCATCGAACCATACTCGTCCTTGAACTTCTGGAAGCCCGCGAACACGTCCGGGTAGATAGCGTGCGAAATCACATCCACGTCGCGGATCTTGTCTGCGCCATACTTCTCCTTCAGTTCCTTCTCCGCAGCATCGAAGTCATACGGCTCCATCTCGGCACCAGGGCGACCCTCGAACATTTCCTGGCCGTTCGGCAAAACCTTGCCCTTCAACACACGCGAGCGTAGCGGCTCCGGGAAGCCGTGGTGCGGAATACCCAGGTAACCCTGGAAGTACTCCACCACAGATTTGGGGAACGACAACGTTTCAGCCTGGTCAATCACCTCCTGCTCCGTCAGCTTGTTCTGCACGATGAACTGGGCAAAGTCACCCACCACCTTAGACGAAGGAGTGACCTTGATAATATCGCCAAGCAGGCGGTTAGCAGTAGCGTAAGCGCGCTTGATGGCCGGCCACTGACCCGCAAGGCCAAGCTGCGTCGACTGGAACAGCAAGTTGGTGTACTGACCGCCAGGCATCTCGTGGTTGTAGACATCGGCCGAACCAGACTTCTGACCAGACTCAAACGGAGCGTACACTCCACGCATCGTCTCCCAGTAGTCGTTAATCTCCATAATATCCTCCGACTTCACACCGGTGTCATACTTGGAACCCTTGAGTGCCGCGACAACAGCACCCATCGAGGGCTGCGACGTCGTACCCGACATGGCGTCAGAAGCCACATCAACAGCATCCGCGCCAGCGTACGCAGCTTCAAGCATCGAGCTCACACCCGTACCCGCCGTGTCGTGCGTGTGAACGTGAATCGGCAAGTCCGGGAATTCGTTGCGAATAGCGGAAATGAGGATCTGAGCGGCCTGGGGCTTCAGCAGGCCAGCCATATCCTTGATGGCCAGTACGTGGATGCCCTCAGCAACTAACTGACGCACAAAGTCCAGGTAGTACTCAAGGTTGTACGGCCCACGGGTGGGGTCCGAAACATCACCAGTGTAGCACATAGCAGCCTCGATGATACCGCCAGCAGCACCAACAGCGTCGATACCAAGCTTCATGTTCTCCAGGTAGTTCAGCGAGTCGAACACACGGAACACATCCATACCAGTAGCCTGGGCCTTCTCGCAGAACTTGTACACAACATTGTCCGAGTAACTGGTGTAGCCTACAGCGTTGGCGCCACGTAGCAGCATCTGGAACGGAATGTCCGGTACAGCCTCACGCAGAATGGCAAGGCGGTCCCACGGGTCTTCACGGAGGAAGCGCATTGACACATCGAACGTGGCACCACCCCACATCTCCAGTGAAAAGGCATCACGCATGGCAATGGAAGTAGCAGGAGCAATGGCAAGCATGTCGCGCGTACGCATGCGCGTAGCAAGCAGCGACTGGTGAGCATCACGCCAAGTCGTGTCTGTCAGTAGCAAGCCCTTCTTGGCACGTACAGCCTTCGCAAACGCCTCCGGCCCCTGCTCAACGTAGATTTGGCGCAGCGACTTCTCCTTGGACGCAGCCGGAGACTCCAAGGTTGGAATGATTGGGTCAACTTTGGACGGAGCGGGACCAGTGGCACCAAGAGCCTTTTCGGGGCCATTCACAATCGTGTTACCAATGTACTTCAACATTTTCTGGCCGCGGTTCGTCGACTTGGACGGCTCAAGCAGATCCGGGTTCTCAGCAATGAAGCTCGTGTCAACAATACCCTTGATGAAGTCAGGGTGGTTCAACACGTTGGCCAGGAAGCTCTTGTTGGTGGTCACACCACGCACACGGAACTCAGACAATGCGCGCTTCAACTTGTGTGCGCAGTCACCGCGGTCCAGAGCACGGGCAGTCACCTTCACCAAAAGCGAGTCATAGTGAGGCGTAATGTGAGCACCAACGAATCCAGGGCCATCATCGAGACGAATACCCATGCCTCCGGGGCTACGGAACACCTCAATAACTCCAGAGTCAGGCTGGAAACCCGTGCTTGGATTCTCCGTGGTCACACGGCACTGCATGGCATGGCCGCGCGGCTTAATCTTGTCCTGGCTCAGACCCAAGTCCTTGAAGGTCTCACCACCGGCGATACGGATCTGACTCTGCACCAGATCGATACCAGTAATCTCCTCCGTGATCGTGTGCTCCACTTGGATTCGGGGGTTCACTTCAATGAAGTAGTGGCGACCCTGTTGATCCACCAGGAACTCCACGGTACCGGCATTCAGGTACTTGGCAGCACTGGTGAGACGCACAGCGTCATCAATCATGGCCTTTTCGGCCTTGGGGTCAAGCCCTACAGCGGGGGCCGTTTCCAGCACCTTCTGGTGGCGACGCTGCACACTGCAGTCACGGTGGAAGAGGTGTACGACGTTGCCCTGGCCGTCACCAAGGATCTGGACCTCAATGTGACGCGGGCGGTCGACGTAGCGCTCAATGAAGACAGTACCGTCACCGAAAGCAGCCAGGGCCTCAGAGCTGGCACGCTCGAAGTTCTCCTCAAGCTCCTCAGCGCATGTGACGACACGCATACCACGGCCACCACCTCCCATACTGGCCTTGATGATCACGGGGTAACCCACACCCGAGTCAATGAAGGCGCGAGCCTCCTCGAGCGTGTTGACAGGTCCGTCCGTGCCGGGCACCACCGGAACCTTCTGTTCGATAGCGATCTCACGTGCAGCCGTCTTGTCACCAAAGCGCTGCAGGTTCTCAGGCGTGGGGCCTACAAATTTGATGCCGTTCTTGGCGCACTCCTCTGCGAATCCCACGTTTTCACTGAGGAAGCCGTAGCCTGGGTGAATAGCATCGATGCTGTTCTCCTTGGCAATCTGAATGATGCTGTCGATGTCCAAGTAGGCGCCGACAGGGGACTTGCCAGCACCCACGAGGAAACTCTCGTCTGCCTTGTAGCGGTGCTGCGTGAAGCGATCTTCCTTAGAGAAAATGCCGACGGTGCGGATGCCCAGCTCGTTACCAGCACGCATAATACGCGTGGCGATCTCACCGCGATTGGCGGCCATGAGCTTCTTGATGGTGCTGGCGTCGCGCGTCTGCACGCGCGTGAGGCTCGAGCCCACGCGGCGGTTGACGAGAAGACGCTGTGAACGAAGCATGATTGGCGGAGAGGTCGGACAAAGCGCAGGAGCCGAACGCTGAGGCGCGGAGGGACTTGGACACGGCAGACTGCGGGCCTCCCGGCAAATTCGCGAATGAACGTGAGGTGGCTGAGGGCGGAGCTGGGTAAGATACGTTTGGTTGCTGCAGCCATCGTCGGTGACAGAGAGAGTGTCACGACCTTTGGAGGACCATACAAAGTTCAAGAGACTTGTAACCAGATCGGCCCGTTTGTGTGCACCACATGGATGGAATAAAACAGCCTTGCTCGCACTTCAAACGCGAGGCACGTTGGGCGTGTTTCGGCAACGAAACGCTGTCACCGCTCGGACTTCATGGCCTCGCGCGGCTCGAGAGGAATTGGAGTCGTGTTAGTGGACTGGACTCAAAGGACTGGCTGGCGGTGCGCGCCCAGCTGGGCAAGTGTTGTTGGAGGGATGAGTCTCGCCAGGAGGCGGTGATGCTGGTAAAAAATGAGCATACAACCTGCGGCCAACCGTACTGCTGCTTGCTCGTGCTACTTGTGGAGATGGGACCTCATAGCAGTGCAGTAAACAGCTCTGCTTGGTTGAGGGATTCGACGGCCTTCGGCAGACTGCATTTGACCAGCTTGACGGCTGGAATTTCTCTTCGGCCTTGCGCTTCAACCTGTTACGACAAATCGCGATCGTCAGTCCCTAGCTTGCGTATCGGCTGAAGCCGATATCGCTGAAACCAACCGAGTGGCACCACGTGTGCCGTGCAGGTATTCGAATGCTGCATTGCTGATGCTGGTACTCGTCACTTTGCTGCTTGGTTTAGCAAAACCGACACTTTTTAGCGATAGTCCCCAAAAGTCAAAACGCACGTGCTGCACACCCACCGGAACGGACGTCAGTACACCACCACAAGAAGTGCGCTGCACAATGAGGCGCAAACAAGGGACTTACAATATGCACTGTTCTTGCATCGGCATCCAATCAGCCTGATTAGGCAAAACTGAGGATCCAACCAACGTAAATGAACGAGTTGCAGGCTTTCCGGTTCTTTGGTTCGGGAGTCAAAGCATTATCTGGATTGCTGGTCCTACTACTATCCTAACCCCAACAGCACTAGGACAAAAAGTAGGACCAAAGTTAGAGCTTTACATGGCTAGATGAGTGATCTTCATAGCCCTTTATTAGTACTTAGTGCAGTGAGTTGTCTACCATTGTCCGCCAGTAGAAAAGCATCCCACACTTTGTGTAATAGCCGATTTACCCTACACTTGACAAATATAACTGTGGCTATTGACATGTTCGCGCGAATAGTATCATGAATATGTCATATCAGACTCGCCGTTTTGGCTAACTCAATACAAATTCAAAATCACGTTCTAAATTAAAACTTCTAATATTCTAGGACGAACACATCGTTCTTAATCGAGTTTGACCTTTTCTCTGCAAAAGAGTTCATTTGGTGCTCCGTTAACGACCTTGATGAGTTGAACAAACACCCTTTTAAAATCTAGCACTAACAACGAGACTAATGCAACGAGAATGAGCTCATTCCTATCAGGGGCGAGTGAGCGATGCCCCCGGTAATGTACTTGCACTACTAAGGCAACGTCGAATCCCCGCGATCCTACCACGTTTTTGAGGACAACGTGAGCGATAGATTCTGAGCAGGTTCTCGATAAGTCTTGATAGCGTCTGAAACACAGTAAGTGCATCAATCTGGAACTGCAAGCTGAAGTATCATGGATCATGTAGAACCTTCACCGCGTCGCATTTGATTGTTTCTGACGAATCTGCAGCCAAAATACAGAATTATATTCCATGAAGACTGCTGCGAGGATGGTAGCAAGGAAGTTCTTCCAGGATTAAAGCAGTATGAGTGCTGAATACTAGATACAACAAGGTATACCCAGACAGTTATAGCACTCTTGCGGTGGCAGATTAGCGTTGAAGCTGGCCAGAAGCATACATGGTGACAAGACTTGAGATGTGACGGGGTCACACGAGCACCTTGCTTAGAGGAAGCGTGCTATCAGGAGTATACAAACTCCAAGTGAATAGCAGTTCACGAGTCCCCGGTCTTAGGGGACTAAGTAGCTGACTTAGCTAGAATAGGGTAGATTTAAGACTGAATGTATTTATAGTTAATTACCTTAATTTGGCCTGTAATACAAATTTGTAATTAACTATAGTTTGATCTATATAAACTTGGCCAAACCTCATTGGTTGGCTCTCAGCCGTCCTGGCTGGTGTCAGTGGTGTGATGTACACCACCGATCCGAAGTATCCCTTAAGTGGATACGTGAAGTTGTCCACTTCATGCGGGTGTACCCAATCATTGGGTCACCCCCGTTACAATCACAGTATGCGTCCTCAGCAGTTAGTCGCTGTCTGAAAGGATCTGTTTCCTGTCAATGGACCATACATATAGTCCGCCATGGTCTGTTACTGTGTAGCGCCACCAATATGTACATTACTTGGCGCCGGGAATCACTCACCGATTGCCTCCAAAACTTCGTGATACTTAGCCAAACTCGAACGAGTTTGCAAACGAAAAATCAGCGTATATGGTAGGCGTAACAGTACGGAAGTGCCCGCAAACATTGAAAATGATGTGCAGGGTGTGAAATTTCAGATTGATAATGAAAGCAAAGACCATGTCTGTGGAGGACAGCGGCCGCGTCCACCTATGGACGACGCAATTTCGAACATTTTCGAAATGTCAAAAGCAGTTTCATACACTATTGGACAAAACATTCGTACTTACACGGGGCTTTGGGAATCGGAAGACCTGGAGTTTGTTAAATGCGGTGTCTGTCGACTCGACACCACTAACTTCAAGGATCAACGTCACTGAATTCGTTGGCACTTTCAGATCGGCGTCGCCAACGTCTATTAACGATGTCCACACAGCAACAAGAGACGATAGTTCGTCGCCATGTGCACGCTGGCTGCATCTACGTAGCGGAAATGTGCCGTCCTCGCGCCAAGAACGCCTTCAACGACGCTCTGTACGAACAACTGACCGCCGCGCTGGACGAGTTCGAGGCCGATCCCTCGCTGCACGCGTTCGTTCTCACTGGCCACGGCGACTACTTCACGAGCGGCGCCGACGTGAAGGAGACGGCTGCCATCCTGGGCGATGGGTCGGTGCGTCTGCCTTCGCAGAGTCCGTCCCACACGTTCATGCACAAGATGCTGGACTGCAAGAAGCTGCTGGTCGCGGCGGTGAACGGCCCTGCTATTGGCATTGGAGTCACGCTGCTCATGCACTGTGACCTCGTGTATGCGGCCGACAGCGCCACCTTCTGGACACCGTTCCTCCGAATTGGAGTCGTGCCGGAGTTCGCGTCGTCCTACACGTTTCCGCACTTGCTCGGACCTACAGTGGCGAACAACCTGGTAATCCGCTCCAAGGTCTACTCCGCTCAAGAGGCCTTGAGTGCTAAGATTGTGGGTGATGTCTTTTCTACAAATGGCTTCCTCAACGCAGTGATTGCTGAGCTTACGCCGCTTGTGGCAAACCGCTTCAACCGAACCAGTTTGCCAGTGTACAAGTCGCTGCTGCGCCGTGAACGCGCTCCGAAGATCCGCGAAGCGCTGTTCTACGAGTTTGAGCAACTGGATCGTCGCGCGGCATCGGGTGAGTTCCTTGCTACGGTGACGGAGCTCAAGAAGCAGTTCAAGAACAAGGGCACCAGCAAATTGTGAGAGTATGGCAACTGTGTCATCCGTCACTTGTGTGCGACGTAATGTGTTTTGACAAGCAATCAGAGCTAATGCATAATGGAAACATAGTGTTTGAGTGTCACGCAGATTAAGGCCACTTAATCTGATAGCGCGATAATTCCACTCGACTCGTAACAATGAATGAGCTGCAGCTTCTTGAGCTCTTCAATTGCTCGATTGCCTTCCTCCAAACTCGGACAGCTCTGCACACACATTCAGCGAGACACATCGTTAGTGATATACGCTAAGTAAACATATACCAATACGCGTAAACACTTCTCCGTACGTTGAGGAATGCCTTTAAGTCGACCGTTTTCCGCGGTGTGGGAGGCAAGTTTGTTACTGACGGTCCAGACGAATCGCTGCACAACTGCTGGTACAGTCGTGTCATGAGTGTTCCGATTCCCGGAGTCGGCGCAAGTGTACGCAGCAATGAATGCAGACGAACGCCGTTTGAATTGATTTGAGGTGTAAGTTCTTCCACCAAATTTCTCAGCTGCAGCAGTAAGAACACACATTAGACGAGTACTAGAGTCCCAATGACAATCCATCTACTTACGTGAGCTGTTTCTTCCAATACTTCTTGTTTCTCTTCTTCATACTGAGTCTTCAGCGATTGTTTCTGCAAGCAACACCGAATAAAGAAACATTAATACAAGTCGTCGAAGTAACCTACCTCGTCACGTACATTGATCTTCTCCGCGATGGCTTCCTGAGCTTCCTTCAGCAGGTCAATTTCCTGTTGAAGTTCCACAATTTCATTCTGCGCACGCTCTTCCTCAAGTCGGCGTCTTTCCTCTGCGCTTTCCGGACCATCCTCGTTTTCCAGGTCTTTTTCCAGTGTAGCGAACACTTGCTGTAGTTGTCTGATCTCCGATGTGAATTCATCCAACTGTGTCTTAAGCTGCGTGTTTTCCTCTTCAAGGTGTTGTTTCTTACTCGCTTCCCTCTCCAGTGACTCTTCACGTCTTAGTTTAGCTCGATCAGCCTTGACTTCCTTCTCCCTGGCAATTTCCTGGTCCAAAGACTCCACTTGGTCATCCAGCTCCTTGAGCATTCGTGCGTATTCTTCCTGGATGTCTGTGTTTCTGCTCTTGACAAGATCACGGAACTGCACAACAGTCTCAACGTCAGTTATCACCACACTTTTATCACTGCAACAGCCAACAACTCGTACGTTCTCCGATCGCCGTCGCAGTTCCTTTTCCAACCTCGACTTGGTGATTTCCAGTCGCTCCGTCGCCTCCGTCCCCTGGTCAAAAACCTCCTGGAACTTCTCCTCGAGCGTACGTGTCTGTCTTCCCTGGTTTGCCGGCACCACCGCCAGTTTCGACGTTAGTCGAGGCATTCCTGTCTCTGGAAGTTCCTGTTGCATCCGAGCCACAGACTTGGCCAGCATCACGTCCGTTGAGCGGAGCTGTGCATGACAAGATCAAGTGTTAATAAGCTACAAGCATCAATTCAGGTGAGAACGCGCTAGACCTTGTCACTGCATGCCGCCAGCTGCAGGACACACGTGAGCAGGTCATCGTGAACGTCCGTCATTTCAAATTTGGTCATTATGGTGGACTATAATATGTGACGACTTAATTTTGTGTTCTGTACAGGTACCAAATGCTAGATCCGCCACCTCGATGGCGTCTGCCAGTCCAGCAGAGACCATGGACGCAGCCACTAGTTCGTCCTGCGTTTGTGCCACCGCCGCCACCACCTCGTGGGTTTCCAGGCCCTCCACGCTTCTTACCGCATCCTCCAAGACCCTTTTATCCGAGTTTCGTGCCTCGTCCTCCTCCAGTGAACACCGAGCACTTGTGGCTGGACTCTTTCAAACGTAGCTACTGTAGCTCAATCGATAAGAAAGATATTGCAAGTAATTGGGATGAACCTCCGTTGAGACTGCTACGACAACGAATTGCGCGAGCTCAAAAGCTGGTGGAGCAGCTGAAAATGACAGCGACAGAGTTGACTGCAGTCGAGAAGCGATTGAGTTCTACTTGTGAAAAGGATACGACAATGAGTGTGGACGTCCCACGACTGCGAGTCCAACGTGAACGAAAACTTGCAGCTTGTGAAGCGCTGAAGCGGCAGTTGGAAGAGATGAATGCAATTTCGGGCCTTCTACCAGAGAAACAAGACAAAGAGATTCGAGCGTTTACAGCGAGAGTCAACAAGAAGAAGGTATGCATACTTTTAAATGTGCTTGTACATCTCGTTGTACTAACGTGAATACTGCTTATTCAGGCATATCGAAAGCGAGCTAAGTCGCAGCGTCGGGCTACAGCAAGTATCCGCCGAGCAGTAGATTCAAAAACACTTGAAAGGATGGATCCAGCTGAAGAGAGTAACGCGGAGCCAAAGACTGCAGGGGAAAACTCGCAACGGAAGGGGTTATCTGATGAGAAACAAAAGGATTCTTCCCCGCATCCACAGTTTCACGCTGACTTTCACGAAGAGCGGGCGAATTATTTATCACAAGCAGAACCGGAGAGCAGATCGCCGAAACAGCCTTTGGATCCAGAGACTTTGACAATTGACTCTTTAATCGCTGTACGACGAGATTGGGACGCGTACATTGTTTTTCCACAAACACCAGGAGCATCTACTATCCCTCCGGTACGTAAACACTTCTGCTAAAAACTCGTTCTGCTGGGGAAACCATGACTGGACCATGACTGATTTGATATGACTTTGTTGATTCGAATAGCATTTTATCCCTCCGCCATCGACGCCGTCTGCTAGATGGGCGGTATTCGTTACTTCTCCTTCATGTCCAAGTAATGCTGCTAGATTATGCCAGTGACATACGTTGATGGCAAGCTCCAGTTTATGAATTTACTACGGAAGGAATGCGATCGTTATATGCACAACTTGCACGTGTATCCTAGGTGTTGCTCTCTATGCTTTCCCACCAGCGTCGCTTTCTATGTCTGACGTGTGCAACTACACCTTACGCGGAAAGCGTCGCCACTTCATCGCGCAACGCTTGTTCAGTGGTGAGCTTCTGCAACTGGTCGTCGTTCAGCGAGTCACCAGCCTCCTTTTTAGCCTTGATTGCGTCGATCTGCTTGAGTTTTTTCAGCAAGTTCTTGACCTTCTTTGCCTTCTCCTCAGGTGTCAACTCGGCTGGGGTTGGTTTTGCCGTCTCCTCCTTAGCAGGTGCGCCGGCAACCTTAGCGAGAGCCTCTTCCACAGCAGCCCTGGCCTCAGCAGCTTCCTGTGCCTTCTTCTTACGAGCGCTTTTGCTGAGCTTCTTGGGTGCTGCAGCCGCTCCCATACCAGGAATTGCACGAGGCGCAGCACCTGGGATCGAGGAAGAAGCGCTGCGGGGGGCAGCATACTTGTTACGGTCCAGTTTCCTCGAGCCACCCTCTTCCTTGCGCATCATAGCGGCAAGTGCACCGGTCGAGTTAGGTGGGCGGTATGCCTGTGGCTTGGGTGCAGCCTTCGGAGCAGCAGATGAAGATCCAAAGCCAGCATCTTCACCCATCCGGCGCGGTGATTGAGGACGGTTAGGATACGTATCCTGGGCTGCGGGGCGGAATTTAAGGTCATACAGCTCACCACGCTCTTCCTGGTGGATAGGACCAGTGCCATCGTAACGGAAGACCTTAAAGCCGTTGTCTACACGCAGACGCGGGAACGTAGTGGCTGTAGCGAAATAGCGGCTGTCAGGTGACCAAGCGAACGTGGTGGCCGAATTTGACGTTGCTGAACCCATCTTTTTCAGCTTGTTGCGCTCCCAAAAGTCCATGTCACCGCGGAGATTGCCAAAGCCAGCAAGGCATAAGAAGCGCCCGTGTGGGCTCCAGCTGACGTGGTTACGAGGTGCTGCACCGAACTCGAAAACAGGCAGCGCCTTGTTGTCGTAAAGAGTAGCGTGTGCAGGCATCGCACCAGCAATTACCACGAAGCCACGACCAGTGGGGTCCCAGGCGACATCATGCACAGTGCCTTCCTTCGTCAGCGGCACAATGCAGTCATATTCACCATCGCTCTGCAGAAAGAAGAGGCCCGTTTCACCATAGTACGACTTGCCTGAAGTATCGATGTCCGTACGCGTTTCGATAATCAGAGCGCTGCCCGTCGGAGACCATTTGAGCGTCACATCTTGAGCCTTGTAGAAACTCTTCGTCGCCGTAGGAACATCCAGGTTGTTCGGGAACTGGTAAATCTTGACGCTGGCAGGCTTGCCCTTCTTCTCTGGAACGAACAGCGCCACCTTGTATGGAGCACTTCCGGGAGCCACGCTGAAGTTCGCCACGTTCTATTGGCCAATACAACATCCACAACATCAGAGTTCCAGCCAAATCGAAGCATTCTCAGCCTAATCATATCATACCGGGAGGTTAATCTGACCAATCGAGCCCGCTCCGATGTCACGACCACTGTAGAGCACCACACCGTTCGCGCTTTGGCGTGCACAGATCGTCTCATCCGACGACCACTGAAGTGGAGGCCATTTCTGTCACCATCAACGCACAAAAATCGTGAATCGTCAGTCGAATGTACATCAATGTCTGCTATTCAAGACAATATTCAACGTACGTCGCGCGAGTACGACTTGTGGTTGAAGCGCGCGACCTCTTTGCCCGTGGTAGCATCCCACACAATAAGGTTTCCAAGGTCCGAGTCTTTCTGCGGCCGCTGCCACGTCAGCAGGTGCGAGCCGAGTGGTGACCAGCCGACGGCGTGGATGCCGGGGTTGGCCACCTCCACCACCACAGCTCCGCTGTCCGAGTCGCGCACCGTGAAGCCTGAGGCGGTCCGCACCAGCACCACGAGCTTTCCGTCCTCCGTGAACTCCATCAGATCAGCGGCGCCTGGAGCCTCGAAGTTCTCGTCACGCTCGATCTTGACCTCGTCCTTGCTGGAGGAGGGCGGACCCCACATGGCCTCGATACCGCCCTTGCCGCGCAGGAAGAACTTGGTGCGTGGCACGTTGGTAGCGTCGTCTTTTGCTGTAGTAAAGGGAGGGAAACGTTAGCAAGGGTTGTAGCGAGAGCGCCAAGCTAGACAACATCGCACCTGTCGCCATTACTGATAGCTTTATTGTGGCTCTCGCAGCCATAGGCCGTGCACCTTAAGATGTACCAAAAAGGTGGTACGAAAAGCTGATTATCGCCTAAAGGACTATCGTGACTTAGCTCTATGGCGTTTTCTCGCTCGTGTTGTGTTTAGTGTTATCACCATGCTTGAAAAACACTGTCTCGATGCGGATTACCGTCGTGTTGTTTGTCAACTTCAAGCTCCCTAGTTCGATATCGTGCATCACTAGGGCGTTTGTGACTGTTTCGATATGATTGCTATCGTAAGAGCGCAGCGTTTTATGGTGTTGTAGCCAACGAAGATTACAAGTATTATGGCGCTGTGCAATGGACTACGTCAGCTCAAGGTTGAATTCGATCGCCATAATCATGCAAACCATACCAAGCGTCACATAAATAACCACGAGTCAAATGGCAACGACGGTAATACTCGTGCTACGTGCGGCCTAACCTTCGTGGCTTGGTCTGTGATAGGCTGTGATATGTTATGGTAGTAGATAGTGAAATCATGTTTTTGAATTGTTTCTAGTTAAGTACTGGTTTCGGTCTGGACGTGAACAGGACCCGTGTGCGTGCAATGCCCAGCACCTCGTACTTGGTCTGACCCGCTTCCTCCATCATAGTCTCATCTCCGTCTTTCTGCAGGATGGCGAAGGGTTTCGGCAGCTTGGTCACTTTCCCAGCCAGTACGTGGTTCCCGATCCGCAGCGTGATGTCGCCCCCATCTCCATAACGCAGCGTGCCCACATCCAGTCCGCCTAGACCAGGCGTCTCGGCTCCATCAGCAGGCAGCAAGTCACCTTGGAACTCGAGCAGACTCCACTCCTTCGCCGCTGCATCCACCACCACAGGCACCATCATTCTTGATCTCTGAAATCCGGATAATCTCGTGTCCCTCTAGAACTTGAGAAATGGTGTCCACCACACCATCATTCTTGATCCCTGAAAATCCGGATAATCTCGTGTCTTGCGAAATGGTGTCCACCACACCGCCTTCATCTGCGCCGCTCATTTCGGATTCGGGGGGTACGACGCCAAGATGCTCGCTCTCGTTCGCTCCAAGGGCCTCATGCGCGCGGCCATGGGCGTCCGCGTCGCTAGTACTGTGGGTGCTACACTGGACGAGGCTGTGGATCGCCTGCCGCACAAGGAGGCGCTGCGTAGCGTGAAGCAGGACGTGCGCTGGAGTTTCAAGGAGCTCAATGCGGCCGTGGACGAGCTGGCCAACGGATTCCTCGACTTGCAGTTCAACGCGGGCGACGTGGTGGCGGTGTGGCTGCCTAACAATGTTGAGAACGTGCTGACGCAGCTGGCAGCGGCCCGCGCGGGTCTCACGCTCGCTGTGATTGAGCCGGAAGTGTCGGAAGCGCAGGAACTCGCCTTTATTCTGGAGGACAGTAAGGCCAGCGGCCTCGTATTCGAGCCCAAACAGGCAGGACGTAACCAGACTGACATCGTGCAGGGATTGTTTCCGGAGCTCGCTACTTGTAAGAGATTAGAGGAGAGGTTTGGAGATGGAGTGACTCATGTTTTTACGATTTTGTTGCAGTCCGTCAGCGTAAGGAGGTATTCCGTCCCAAGAACTTCCGCCACCTGCACAGCGTCATCACTACGAGCTGGGAACCGGTGGAGGGTATGATTAACCTAAACGGTATGATGGTCAACAGCCCGGAGCCCTACGCGTTGAAGGCTGTCACGAAGACCCTCAGCGACAAGACACCGCTTGCTGTCACCTACTCCAGTAAGTCGGAACATTGGTGATTATGCAGTATATTAGCTGACGAAGTCGTTTTTGGTGTTTGCAGAGGTGGAGGGGCAGAACCCTAAAAAGAGCGCGGTGCTCACGCACGGCGACCTGCTCAAGCGCGCGGAGAACCTGGCGAAGAGGTTCGTAGTTGGAGTTGATATATTGTGCTTGTATATTACTGACTTTTGTTTTGGTGACGTCTGCAGCCTGAAACTGACGGCCACGGACAAGATTCTGCTCACCGGAGAGGAGACTGGTTTCTCCCTTGGTCCGCTCGCCGCCATCGGTCAGAGCTCGCAGGTCGTGCTACCATCCACGGAGTTTAACGTGGAGGCTGTGCAGCAGGCCATGAAGGTGGAGAACTGCAGTATTGTAGGCAGCGGTCTTGAGAACTTCAAGCGCGTGTAAATTGAAGGCGCTACATGCAATACAAGAAAGCTCAGAGGCGACAGATACATACACCAGCATCACCTCGGAACTATCCACGACAGATGAGGGAACAAACAAACATGAAGCGAAGTAAGTGATCGCGTTGTTTCTGAATGCTTTGCTGTGATGTCCATCGTACATATGACACCTCAGGTGAACGAGCACTCATCAATATACATTCGCTAGAAAGTGCTGCTCCGCTCCTCACGCCATGAGGATACCACCAAGACCGAAAGTAATCGTAGCAAGAAGCATGGAGCGCATTGTCTCGCGCGACGTATATGGCGGGAGCTCGACGGAGAAAAAGCATGTGTGCGCAACCGGTAGGCTGCGAATGGAATCGCGACCTCCTTTCTTGGACAGCTTGAAGGGCTGCGGCCACTTGCCGCGCGGCAGACGACTACGCCCCCATGCGAAGCGCACAAAGTCTGCACGTTGCTCATCAGAGAACTCTGCAAGTGCCTCCCAGAAAAGTTGCACAGTTGGATCGTCCTCAGTGTAGCCGTCATAGCGCGTGTGGCGCTGCCAGAGATCCAAATCGATTTTAGGTGAGCCGCACGCGAGGATCTCGAGTTCCTGCCACGTTAGTAGCGTCAAAACACGGCGAGGGAATAGCGTTGCGAACCCTCGAGCTATAGCAGCCACCTGCGTACTACATTCATCCAAACGGGCGCGCTCTGCTAGGAGACAATACTCCAATCGGTTGTGGAACCCCACTGTGAGATGACGACCACCTACAACTAGTTCAATTTCCTCGCCTGTACATGATGACGCGGTAAAACGCAGCTCGAGACTACCGAAAGCTATAGCGAATTCTTCCTCCGTCGAGATGCCGTCATTTTCGCAGTCAGCGATACCATCTAGCATCTGGACGAACATGGCATCGGTACCCTCAAGATCAGCACGACTGAGTGTTTGACCCAACAATTGCTTCCACACCAAAGATGGTAGCATGAATGGAAAGTCACCATGCGTACGCAGCGAGATTCCAAGTAGTTGGCCCACAAACGTGAACATTTGCATTGCAACTGGAGACGTGCACTTAGGGTTGGGCAGGTACATTCCACGGTTGTTGCCGGTGTCATGCTGGCCGTTAGGGCACAAAACAAACAAGCTAAAATGCGGTGAAAACAAGTCGTCAACCATGGATGTGGCACCCTCGCGGTACACTCCACCCCAGTCTACGCCTTCCTCGCCACGGAACTTGACACTAAATAATCGGCCCTTGCTATCGATTTGACGCCTTAAAAGTGCAGGGTCCACCTGATGCAGCTGACGGAATGCTTGTGCAAAGAAACATTCGGACACCGAGGGCTCAACCTCACGATCATCACGCGATTCAAGCGCCTGCATCCGGTCCAGAGTGATACGTGCTGTCTGTTGTTGTGAGTTTCCAGAAGTCTCTCCAGGGACATTTGTTGCCTCGATTGCAGCTTCCACTAGCGCACTCTTCACGTCAAAGAAGATGCAATGACTAAGTTGTCGCAGCCGGTGTGCTAATGTCCACGGCGATTTCGTGTCACGTAGATCTAGCAGTGGCAAGCAATGTTGTAGGCTCAGGTTCAGGTACTTGATCAAAGCAAACCGAAGCTGCAGCGACTCTAGTGATAGCTCCAACAGATGCGAGCACCGCAAACCATCAAGTGTCCGATTGAGCTTGATATCAGCTGGTTGTAGATCGACTGAATTCCTTGTAGTTGCTGGGGTGGTCGCTGGCAGCGACGTAGCAGGTTCCACGTGGTTGTTCACCCAGTCCACGAGCTGCAAGTCCATATCTTGAGTCCAGCGACCTCCCTTATATGTGTCATTAGGGTTAGCTTGCAGCAAAACAAGTTTGAGGAGAAGTTGCTCCATGTCGTTGACTGTTGCACGAGATATCTGCTTTTCCCTCGGAATTTCCGAAGCACATATCGTTGCCGCAAAACCGAAGTGGTCACCTGCATTTTCATCCGCGTAGAACGTGTACTCAAGGTTGTTACCATCATGTGATATCGCAACCTCAGGCCACCCACTCTCCCCCGCATACGTACGATTGCTGTGGATCTCCTTTATAGGCTCACCAGTTCTATCTTCAGGAGGCACAAGCATAAAACTCGCCAGCTCGAGTCTTGCCATTCCTTGTCCTTGACCCGGAGCGAGTGAACTGCGCGAGTCGAACGTTATCCGTAGGGACTGAGCACCTTCAAACGCCACGAAGCCATTCAAGGGAGTAC
Source organism: Phytophthora litchii (assembly GCA_002812785.1). Lineage (NCBI taxonomy): Eukaryota > Oomycota > Peronosporomycetes > Peronosporales > Peronosporaceae > Phytophthora > Phytophthora litchii. Next base: position 53,050 of record PCFV01000035.1, on the reverse strand, counting down.
CAGGTGTGTATGGGTGCGAAGTCTCGATAACTGTTGAAGATCCGTAGACCTCCAGCCATATTGCTACCAAGATATGTTGAGGTAGGTGCGTGGTTTGTCCGAGCAAAAACCTAGTCAGCTCTGATACGTCGTTGAGGCTATCACGGACGCTCTTGCGTTCGAATGGCAGAGGCAAAGCGAAAGGTGTACTTAGGCATAGAACTGGTGCAGCGCTGGTGCCGTCAAGTTTGCGTTCGAAGACTGACGATGCGGAAGATATCATCATTGATAGTTCAACCAACTGTAGCAAGTGCGTCGAAAGAAACACCTTGCCACTTGCTCTGTCAACCTCAGCACGAGTAAGCGCCAGTTGTGAAATTGATTCCAACGCGTCCAATTCGGGTACTTCATCTGCCGGGAACAACTCAGGGTGGTGCAGGAGTTGTTGTAGCAAGCGAACCACACGACCCTTAAACGGAGCTCCTGGTGAGCGCAGATAGCGCACAAGGGCACCATATATTTTGCGGTTGTGCACAGCTCCATGGGCAACGAGCTCCGTCGCGTCATTCAGCAGCAATTCTAATACCCAGCATGCCCATTCTAACGACGGACTTGCCAACACCTCCGACTCTTTTGTCCAACGGATATTTGCCATTGGTTTTACTTGAAATCGATAGCCATAACCATTATCGTTTGTGTCGTTCTCTTCTGACGATGAAAAGCGGAACCAAAACTGGTGCGAATGGATAATCAAATCCGGGAGAAGATGACCTGAAGTCGTCACAGCATTGTCTACCACACCGATGCGATCCTCACACTCCGGATCCGCAAAGAAAGTCAGCTTTGCCTTGGGTCCTAATCGACAACGATGATCAAACACAATACGCAAGCAACGATAAGAGCTGTCGATGCTCACAGCTCGTGCGTATTCGCATCGACCAAAATATGGATGCAATGATTGGAACTCCTGTACCGTTGATACCTCGCCTGCACCATCTCCTGCCATTCGCGTGGACTCCACAAAATGACTGACGCACTCTTTAACAAGCACACTTGACAGCAGGCCGTCATGATCATCAACTCCACCTCCCAAGTAAGTGCTGGCGACTTCTTGTGCTTCAGTATCTGACGGTTGTCGAGCTCTTCTGATAAGTTTGACAGTGTTCTCACTTTTGCTTTCTTCATCCAGCCAATCGTTATGTTTACCCTCTGCATAATTCACGGATGTAGCTGCCAGTGGGGCGGGAGGTGGATACGATTCTTCGATCGACATCGCGATCGCCCTACTCAAAGCCTCGTCTTCTTCATCCTCCGCATCACACTCGGGAACTCCAGGAACTGAATAAGAGTTAGAATTCTCGCTGCTAAGCCCCAAAAGACTCCGCTGTGTCCCAGAGGAAACTCGCGTAGGAGAGCCGACATTAGGGTAAACTGAGCTCAACTCGGAATCCTCAAAATTTTCGGCCCGTGTTTCTTCACGGAGCATCCTCAACGTAATAACCTGCAGACTGGACAACATAGAGACAGGTTGCTCAGTGCTGTCAGCATTCGCCACATCACATCCTTTCTTTAGAGTCTTGGTTGTGGAGATACTCTTAGTACCCTCAGCTTCGACGGCCGCACGGTTGGTAGAATTCATTTCCGATGCAGCCACCATTTTAAGGAGACTTACGAACTGGCGCGGACCACCAACCACACTTAAAATCTCGCTTGAGAATGAAGTTGACACTGTCGGTGGCTTATCTTCAAGTATTTGATCTTCCGGTGCGTTTGTAGTCGAGCGACCAACAGAGTCGAAAGCGCAGAGCAAAGCTGTGATTGCACGTCTAGCATAATATGTAGAAAGAGCATTTTCTGTTCTCAGTGCAACGCGATGAATGCTTTCTGCACCCTCTAGTGGCTCGTCGTAAATCTTAACAATCCGACGCAGGTCGCGTGGGAAATGCCACTCATCTTCGTAAGCGCCAGTCTCCGTATTCAAGAACGAGATCAGCACACCATCGTCAGGTGAATAGCGCCTGTAAATACCCGTTCGACCGCTGGTGGTTAATCGCTGAACAGGACCAATATCGCTTGTTACTGTTAAAAGAACGTTGGGGGTCAAATATTCCGGATCAAGTGGCGAAAATGTTGTCACACTTATATCTCGGGTCGCAGCAACACCTGAGTTGGTCTTTGCAGGACCAGGGGCCAAGATTGGCGCAAGGGTTACAGCCATTGCATCAGCATTGGGAGCGTAAGCCAATTCCGCGCTCCGGGTTGATGCAGCTGAGCCCAAATACTCGGCAGCGATAGCGTCCTGGCGACCGGTATTCGTTACAAGTGGGTCAGGTTGGTCGATTTCTTCCATCGCAGCCCGGTCCTCTAGGACGATAGTTCTTGCAGCTGAGAAATCGTCTGTTAACAGATCAAGAGAATCGAATTTCTCTGCATAATTGCTGCCGTGCTCCATTAGCCACTCCATAGCACGATTGGGGTCACTGTTCGAGAGCTCCAGAGCACAAAAAGCAAGACAATAAGGCATTCCTGAGATATTCTGAAGCTCTGACGCCTTTGCTTCGAGTGTAAGGCCTATAACTCCCTCGGCTCCATCAGCTAAGTCATGGGCAGCAATACTTGCCTGTGCTAAACGTCGTGCTTCTTGGCGTTCCTGGTATGTTGTCGCGCCATCACCCATCAGCCATTCAACCGCCAAATTAGGGTCATCGCGTGAGTGCTCCAGTGCAGCCATACACAAGTCAAACTCAAAACCCATTGCAGCCAAAGTCGACGCAAAACCCCGACGAACACGATGAGCCTCTGTTTCCTCTTCAGCAGGATCATCATTTGTTTCGACATCACTGACACCAGTGCGATGTGCTGATTCAGATACTACAAGCGCTGGTGCAGAAGGCTCCTGCAACCCGTGAAACATTGCTCCGCCAAGTGGCGTCGAAGACTCGATCAGACGACACAAAATCATTCGACCTCGCTCCTGTAGCAGCGGTAGGCTCAGAAAGCTGTAGAGACTGATCGGAGTCAAAGCAAACCGAAAAAGATTCTGCGTCAGTGAATCGTGAGCAAAACTTTTCGTCACATCAAGCGAGTGACGTAAAAGAGCTTCCAGAGCCAACAACGCCCGGGAACGGATTTGCAATCTCCACAAGCTGTCAAACTCTTTTAAAGCGCTTGTCTCACCCAATGATGACAGTTGAAGAATGACTGGCATCATGTCCAGTGTCAGTGGAACTGCCGTAGGAGGCAAACATATTTCTTCAGTTGGTGACAAAGATGACAGGTTCACATCTTGGACATTGTGACTAGGGTCAAAGTCAAATTCTGATGAGATCGGGTGGAAAACGACACGAACTGTCGAGTCATGAGAATTCATCTCGATCAATGTTGCACTCACAGATTGTCCGCTGCCTTCCGTGCTTGTATCAGCTCCGTTACCGCTGACACTTTGTGCAGCGACATGAACCTTTCCACCAATTCTTATGCAATCTGAGTGAGAACCAAGAACACATAGAGCACCGACTGCACGAATAATTGCTGCACGCAAGCGAATATCCGATGAATTTGTTCGCACCCTCTCGTCGGAGCCGGACCTCTTCCTAGCTAGAATCGGAGTGATATTGCGAATTGCGTTGCACAAGTTCTCCGCAACCCCTTGCTGCCAATGTGTCTCCATTAGTAACATCCGCAACAAAGCTACACTTTCTGAGGCTACCGCCAGTGAAACCTGACCAGAGCGGAACCCGATGGGGTTACTTAATGACTCGGTAGATGCAGCCGAAACGTCTCTGTCCGCATTTCCAACTAGCGCACTACTTGCTGGAATATTGACTGCATGTGTCGGCATTGGTGCGGCTGTGCTGCACACTGACTCAGCTACTTGATCAAGCAATAAGTCGATCAGTACAGATTCAGATCCTAGGATAGCACCGACATCGGATGGTTTGACATTTCCACTGCAGCAGATTCTGCGAAGTAGAAGCTTGACGACGCGCTGGGATCGAGATGACGCTAGGCGAAGCATTTCCAATAGTCCTCGGAGCATATGCGGGCGCACAAGATACGTTATTGCTGGAGACTGCTTGCTTTGAGAAAGCATAAACAATAGTACCCCAAACATGTGCATCTCTACTTCCAGAGGTTCTAGAACTTCTATGTCCCCTGTTAAGTCACTAGGAGCATGATGAATATTCACAAATCCAGATTTTCCGCGGGATACATCGCTTGGATATTGCCGAAGACTTGCACCTCTCTTTTGAACAGGAGTAGAAACTGAACGAAGCATTCGCTGAGCCCGCGTAAGTCCTTCCGCTTCTTCGGTAAGCTCTTTTCCTTGGATCAACTCTTTTTCAAGTACTTCAAACACTTTTCTGTGGAATTCTTTTGAGAACCACAATGTTTGAAGAACAGGCTCTTCTAATTCTCGGTTCGTAGCTGCACTCTTTGCTGCATCACTCGCTGCTTCAGCAGTACGAGCAGCAACGTCTTCGTATGTGAAACCCAAACTTGGAGTGTGTGCGACTTCAACATCGTCAACTGCAGGCGTCCCATTGCCAGCACTACCAACCTTCTGAAGCCGCTCCTTTCGCTTCAACTTCGCAATTGCAGCAACTGACCTAGCTTCGCCTTCTCGTCTCTCGTAAGCACCACTAATGCCAGTCGACGCTAAAAAGCGGAACACGACCCATGCGCACCTTCTTGTTTGCTTTCGAATAATCATCTGCTCATCTGTGCAAGCACTCCATTGAGAAATCAATGGTCGTGTAGTTGCACTCAATGACTGACCACTTTTTGCAGCAAATTCGCCTAGTTCAGTTTGACGGTCGCTCATGTGCGCATCTTCACTATCTGATGTGTCACCGTCGTCATTTAACCGAGACAACAGGTTCCATTTCTGAATCGCAAGGTGTTCATCGTTTTCACATATCAATTTGGACAACTTAGCAGATTCGTTAAACCGAGTCGTCAACCATGAGCGTATTTTTTGCTGGAAAGATCGAATGCATGCTATCACCCGACTCCACTCATTCAGTGACATGTTATCTAACGTATCATTCCCAAAGACTGGTATATTTGCAGGAACCCAGCGACAGTGCGAAATTGTTGAGTTGTAACCTCTTGCCTCAGGACCCTCGGTTGCAGCTTTTAGGAAAGGGGCGCTATCATAGCCGCAGATACCTTCGCCTTCATCCAGATGCCACAGCCCGATCAGGGTTTGGGAAAATACTTGTGATTTTGCTAAGGATAAATCAGATGAGCTCTTCACCAAAGGAATACTGCGTTGGAAGTCATGTAGAATATCATGGCAAGGACGTGACACTCTCCAGATGCGAACTTCAGCAATTGATCCCTTGAACTTGCGTTGGGCAGAAATATTCGTAAGCGCTACGCCTTGTGTATCGACACCACTCATCCAGCAACCGAGTCGTGACGCACGGAAGTTTACACTACTGCATACACGTTCGAATGTCATTTTCTCCACTAGCAACCCATTCACGAATAATTGGACCCATCGTTCTTGAGCATCATAAGCGACCGCGCAATGGGTCCATTCAAACGTCCGAAATTGGTAAGATCTAAACAATTGTTCACGTGGATAATTGCCAGGGATGGATAGCTGTAAGTGTCGCCCAACTAATTCCAGGTATACACTCCCAGTTTGAATACCATTGTCGCATCGTAAGGCTTGACATCCTGTCAGATCAGTCGGGAAAATCCACATTTCCATTGTGAAATCTTTCACTTCACCCAATCCCGGTATCTCCACGTAGCTTATTTCGTCTGGTTTCGGATTTGCCGATGCCTGGGCACCACGTCCAGTCGCTGGTATTACCTTCGCACCAAAGAGGGGAACTTTTGAAGTAGGAGAACGAGGTGGAGTGCCTAGTAATTTTCGTTGTAAACCAGCAAGCATGTCGGCATATAGTAGTGAAAGAGAGGAAGCTGTATGGCGTGCTGTTAGTGGAACAGTATCACTTGAGCTCTCAATATCAAGCTCGTTCTTATCCCACCACCCTGCTGGGCATGCATAATGAGGAGCCCTGTGAAGTAGACGAATAACATCGCGTTTGGTCATGTAACCACTCCGCAGAAGTCCTTGCTGGACAAACTCCTCAGATAGAGGATGCCAATTAATACTTGAGTACTCACGAGTCGAGCTACGCGATAGATGATAACCGGACGGAATGTTGTTGTCAGCAACTGCCTCGCGTAAAATCGAACTAATAGAGAATATATCTTGTAACTTAGACAGCATTCCGGTGTCTAGCAAGAACTGGTGATCCCGCGGCTCGAAGTCCAAACTCCACGCACACAGAATGGTTTGTTTCAATTGTGGGTCGGATACACTGTACCCCGAACTCCCTCCGAGCAGCTGTGCTAAATAGGTATAGAGATCGCAGAAGGCACCTTGAACACTCTCGATTGTTTGACGATTACAACCCTCAAGTCCCTTCAAATAATGGTGTCGAACCGTAGCACGAAACGTCTCCGCAACAACGTGTCCATCATTCAGCTCACGCGATTCTTTTTCGCTCTCAGTAAACCCTCTCATAGCAGGTCGTAAGAAAATTAGAGCGTTTTGAATAGCTGAATCATAAGATAGTAACGATATAATACTTCTCATCGCTTGAAGTCCAAATAGTCGAGAATCAGATCGTCGCTGTCGTCTCTCTAATAGCAACGTGAGCACTTCGGGTGGAGCGCCAATCCCGTCACGAATATATAGCTCGCACGCTTTCATCATCGCAGAAAAACTGTTCGTGTAATTGTATTGCTTGCTCACAAGCAGATCATCTGAACCTTCAATATCCACAGTGTCGTTGCTTTCGACACAAGTCGGTGCTGTAGTCGACGTTGGTATAGCAACCCCTTGAATAGAAGCTCGTCGAGCCCTCCACCGGTGTTGAGCCCGCAGCACATCCACAATTCCAGACCATTTCGAGCTGTCGACTTCACCAAGCGTTTTCCATCGGTCAAGCATTGGTTGTAAGGATGGAGGTGTCTTTTGAGCACTCCACTTTTCGGCCAGATTAAACAACGCAATCTGTGAGTCACCTTTAAGCCGCTCTACTTCCTCTGATGACGGTGCCAATTTACACAAAAACTCTGCTCGCTGAATTACTTGCTTCACCAGGTCATCAAACGTCCTTGGTACGACCACGCTTTCCTCCAAGTTAATGTCATCGCCCAATCGCTTGGTAACTACAGGACCTTCATATCTGTCCTTTGCTGCCAAGATAAACTCTTGATATTTGTGTTTAGGTGGAGAGTTAACATGTGTCTGCACATTTAGCAAAGGATCGTCTGCTTCTTTTGCCCGATACTCTTGTCTTGTCTTTATCAGCCAGTGACGCAGTAATATAATTCGCTTCCAAACACGAATTAGATCATCGGATGGAGTCAGATTTGCATGAGCAAGAAAGAATTCTGCTCCAACAACTTCACCAGCCGTACTAGCTCCAGCCCCAGCAGCTATTGCTTGCACCTCTTGGAGTACATGAGATGGAGCATGCATGATCAAAGCTGCACACATCCACCGTTCACATTTCGGGAATTTTCCAAGCCGACTTAAGAAAGTACGATCAGGGCAGTGCTTTTCTAACCACGACATAATGAACTGCACGGTTCCACGCTCTGTCATGTCTGTTGTCCAATTCCCCCAGAATACAGGGTCGCGTTGATGAACAGTTTTCGTAACTTCTAACCGTCCCCCAGAACTACGTTTTCTCAAGACAGAATCTTGATCAACGCTTAACAGATTTTGCGATATATCCGGCAAGACTTCAGTTCCAGTGGCTTGATCACTTGGCGGGTAGCGGGCGCATTCAGCTTGTAGTGCATCACCCCAACGTAATAACAGGTTCGCTCCAGATTGATCGTGCACAGCAGAAGACTCAGCAATTCCCCCACTAAGTAGCGGGGATTGCAGCCAGGGTAGCAACTCTTCCTCCACACCATCGACGGGGTGTCCTGCAATTAGTGTGCTAGTCAAACGACCAGCGAGAGAAGCCAACGAATTGAGCAAGTCAAATAGCCAGTGGATTCGCAGGGTCGATTTTGCGATCCCTGACGGACGGACTTGAACAACATCTTGAGAGCCATACAGTGATATACCAGCAGTTACCACTTCAGGAAGCCCCTCAATTGTCGTTCCCAGTGGTTGGAATTCTTGAGGTCCCACCGCAACTCCAATGTTATCCCCGTTGTATGCAAATGACAGGAGTTGTAAATCGTAGTCAATTGTTACCGTAAAAATATCACCAGCAACAACTGATAGCTTCGGCCCGTAGTCATATCGCGTTCCTTTTACCCACACAGCACCAATAGAGGGCATCCACCCAATACTTGTTGAGGTTTCTCCCACAAAAGTTTCGTAAGCAGACAGTTGCGAGTCTAAAGGACTGGCTCCCGTTGGTCGTCCCCAATCAATTCCAATGCAAACATGACCAGACACTGTTCCTCCAGCACGGGAGCACTTAAGCGCAAAATCAACAGAATGAACGCCATGAAGAAATACCGTTCGCAGAAGACAAGTTCGCCACGTATCAGTGCTATCTTTTATATAGGCAGAAGTCCCAGTGTGGCTAATGCAAACTGAGTTCAACTTCTTCTGCGTGTTGAATCGTAGTGAAATGCAACCGTGTGGAGGAACAAAGCGCGGGAGACTATCCAGAGGAGTTTCATCTTGGACCATAAAGGTTGGAACACCGTACGCAGCCCCCATCATGTTTTGAGATCCTGGAAACCCCACAGATCCAGATGCGTAACAATCACGCAAAATCTTTATAAAAGATTCATCGTACTCTTCATCAGGCAGATTTTCTTTTTTGTACCACGGGTCTCCACCATTTGCGAACTCCTGTGTAGTTAACCGGTACAACTTTCCCTGGGTAACTTTTACAGGTGATGACAGCATCTCCAGGGCATAGCCTAACGTATCCTTTTTGGAGCTACCCCCAACAGTGGCTTGAGCAACTAACAACTGTGAACCTTCCTCCCAAAGTCTAATCGTGTGTTCGCGAGTTAGTCTTCCACCATGTCTGGTTGGATTGACAGAGCGGCCCAGCGCAACGATGCTAAAGCTACTAGTTGCTTCAAACTGGAAGCCAATCTGGCCTTCAAAGTGATCCTTTTCACCGGTGTAAAGCTGATGGAACACATTATATAACCGTTTCGACGTATGCGACCGCAAACTTGGGTCCCTTTCGAGGGCAGCAGTACGCTCAATTTCTTGGAATTCAATAAGCCTTGCCTTCTGATGGGACTCCAGCTGCTGAAATCGATGAGCAGACTTGCTTACTATCTGTGACTCCGAGCAATAGTGATTCAAAGTTTCGAGAAACCTTACAACTGCAGGAAGTATCGGTCGGGCAAGCCACGTTTGACGTCTTAACAGGCACAGACAGGACACAAACCATGGGAGTACTTCTGAAAGCAAAGGAATCTTACACGAACGAACACTTGCTTGGCGAGCCGCGGCAGACTGTGAGAGTATAAATGACTCCTCTGCTTGATAAGAGACAATTTTGTCAATCAGATCCCGGTAAGCATTCAATGAAAGAAAGCCAAACTGAATGGTTGCCTCTTGAACTTGAATTCTTCGTTGTTGCAATTCTCTCATCTCGTTTGCATTCCTTGGGCTAGATGGGTCGCTCTCGATCGCATTTGTCTTTGTTAACTCGACAGCTTCTGAAAGCAAGTATAGCTGGTAAGTCTTCAACAGGCGTATCGCGATATCAAAAAGCTCATCGCAAGTCAGAGTCGACTCGTGTGAAGCTGTCCCTGCCCTATCAGTACCAGGTGCAAATTCTTTATGATGTGCATTCACCACGACCTGCATGAGAAGTTCAACGGTATCTGTAACAGCTGAGAGCCAAGCTGCATCAATCTCCTTAACGCTTGCTCCTCTGCTCTGGGCACCTATACTTGCCATAAAAGGCATGAAAGTCATTATTCCATCCGGACCTGGAGAAGCGAGAAGCTTCATTAATGATGTCAAAACGAAATATCTCGCGGAGTTGACAACAATCGGGTAATTAATGTGCAATTGCAACAACTGAAGCAGTAATTTCAGTTTTTCGATCGCAGACGGATACAGAACAGAGATACCAGCCACAATAGTCTGTGCAGCAGCATTTTCGATACTTCCTGCTAACTTTTCCTGCGATGCTTCATTTTCTTCACCAATGCGTGCAATTACTTCGAGTTCCCTTCGCAATCCAGTAACCAGGTCAGCCGAAACCCCTAGTTCAATTGCAGGATCATTAACGTCATGGCATCCAATGCTCTCCAAGTTGGCAGTGATAATTCCCAGAATGTGCAAAATACCATCTCGAGTATGCTTTTCCTCCTTGTCTTTTCCAGAATCAATGCATTGAGCATGGAATCGTTTAAGTATGGTCAGCAGTAAGGAGAATACATCCTTGCTCGGCTGACGGCAAAATGGCTCTTCAAACGGAACGGATGACTGCGTGTATGATACCGATGAGCTTGGGCGATTAGAGTGAAGCTGGTATAAATCATAAACCTGGCCGATAATTCTGGTGGCAAGTACGCCAGGTGATTCTGAGTTCTGATGATCATCTGTATTTGTGGTCCCTGCATGTGATACTGATTCGCGCGTTATGCTATTCGAGTCACCCACTTCCGCAGATGTCAAACTTTCTTCGCGAAATCCATTTCTGCAAATTGTACATACTTTTGATGATCCTCTATTGATAAAAGAGCACTTTGAGCATGCCCACTCTTCAACAGGATGCAGACAAGGGTCTACCCAGACTGCGTGTGCACAGTGATTCGACCCTGAACACGATACCTTAAGCTCCAGCATCCGTACATTCTTCACATCAACTTCAAAGTGCTCAATAAGATGAGTTTCAGAAAGTTGCTTTGACTGCCATAATAACTTATCATCACCAAATATCTTGAATACCAAAGAGACCTCGCGGTTCTGGAGAATCTCATTTTGTGTATCATCATTGATAGCAACCCCGCCACTGATCATGTGATATGATTCGGACACATCATAAATTACGTAGGCATCGCCGTGCGATGGTGGGTGCGTTGACAAGCAGCGCTGCTTAGTCTCGCCATTAATATGGATAGATGTGTTGCCTGTTGCTGGTGCATTTCCTGATGACGTATTCGGATTCCCGTTACTTGCATAGCCTAGTTGGCCACCCTTGCCTAATGTTCCATATCCAACAAAAAAATGGTGCTCCCTCATGCTTGATAGAAATACTGGATCAATGTCATCTGGTCCAGCGCTACTGCAATCCCACTTTGTAACTCCAAGCAGGGTAATTACTTTACCAGACCCGTAGAATGAGACAGCAGGATGAACTTCATGGCCAACAAGATCTGTAAACACCACGCCATAATCCGTGCCATTGATTTTGTACGCAAGAGTGCCTTCGCTCATGTCAACGTCAACTTGGACAATATCGCCAGGGTGCACCTTACCGATAGTTCTGCTTAGTTTGTGACCACGAGCATACAAGTTTCCATTATAACCTCGCAACATCCAAAGACTGGGAGACGAATCATAGCCATTTACGGTCACAGGGAGTATAGCAGCACCAAAACAGGTCATTTCATCGTCCTGTGTGTCAGTATCAAGACGGAATTTCCACGAAGCCTTTCCAGAAGATATTCCACAATTCACTGCTGCATATTGGTAACTAGTTTCTCGCGTCCTCACAACGAGACCTCCATCTTCGACAATTACACCAGTCGAGCAAACTGATGACTCGAAAAGGGCTGCAACTCTACGAACGTCACCAAACCCAACTCTTTCTCCATCGTGCGCCAATCGCTGGGATTCTTCCCAGTGATACGCATTTATTCCCTGGAGCAGAAGTTGACCTTGTTCTACTGCAAAGGATGTAATTCGACTTCTAGTCTGATTGTCATCCTTCGAATGAAGTCGCAATAGCATATCAACAAAAAGCATTGTAACGTTAAGCGAAGACGTTGACAAAGCCCATGCCCTTAGTGCCCCAATTGCTTCTGTGGCCATGGTTTCATCACCACTTTCCAAGGCCCCAAGAAGCCAATGAGCAATAGCACTTAGAGTTAACTTCGGATCCGCAAAAAGGGAACCGGATGCCGGCATATAGAACCGCAAGTGTTCAATCGCGTACGTTCCATTGCGATTCGAAGACGGTGTACCCGACATGACAATTCGAGCTTCTTGACATGACGTAGGGAAGCTGGCTTCAATCACGGTAGGAACAGACGGTGACACTATTTGGTCTTCAACCAGTTGAGCAAAATAGTCACTCCCCTCGGGACGATATTGAATACTAACACTTTGTGGTACATACTTCATGTGCCAGTGAATCGCGATCGACGTTACCTTTCCTAACTCCGTTGATCTTACCACAAAATTCACAACTCCAGGTCTCGGTTGTGACTGCCAGAACGTACTATCCATTCCATCCACAGCACAACATGCTCCATGTACATCTGAACTCGACGTGACCGACGACGCATCCACCTTTTCCTTCTCCAATACCAACACGTTATCCGGTGGTTTCTTCATCGGACTCCAGAACGAGTACAACGACAACACCGGAAAGCATGTCAACAATTGCGACAATTCTTCAAACGACCTTAAAGCTTGTGGAGTTTTGTAATCAAAAGCCCCCAGCAGAGCCGACAATGTGTGTATAGCCAAATGATGCAACTCCTCATTGCCTGGTGCAGTCTCCACCGGTCGTGGGGTCTTCTTGACTCCGTCCTGACGCATCAGTTCGCACGCAATCTTAGAGCTATGAGAAATGACAGCTAGTCGTCTCTCTAGCACGTGTGTAAACACTGGTGTAGGTAGAGCCTCAATGAGCATCTCCTCCAGTGTCCTAATGGAGCCTTTCTCCATGCCAGATTTGTCCACAACTCCTGCACTCGTCATGTTCCTGTAGTCTGTAACGCTCTGTCGACACTTGAGTTTCCTGTTCTTGTGCATCCGATGTTCCGTCGGCAGGTCGCCGGCTGTATTCTCCCCACAGATTAAGGACGAAATGAAGGCATCCTGTAGGACGTTGGCCTGTAATTGGCGCAGATATTCCTCGCTCTGTAGATATTCGTCCCAGCTAGAAGCTGCTGTGTACTGTAGAGACGCAAAGCACATGGCACACGATCGTGTGCGGCCTGAGTGCAGGCGCGCGGGCTTAGGGATCCAGCCATCTTCATCGTCACCAGTTCCCCACGCTTCCGCTTCAGCTCTCGGGGCCTCTGACTGCACACTGGACGACGCAACTTCAATAGTGGATGCAAAAGCGTCTTCCGTTGGAAGAGATTCACTTGTGACAGCGCTGGAGCTCTCCACGGCGGCGTCCGAGCGGGTTAGATCGATCTCTTCCACCTCCATGATCCCTTCGCTTTTGGCTTCTTGAAGCTGAGAAAGATTTGGAGCGCAGTGATTGGCTGTAAAACCCGTCATTTTAGCCAATCTCAGACGTGAATGCTGCAAGTCAATGAGCGACTTCAAGGTAACAGCAACATGAACAATGCATCAAGCCATCCATATATAAAGTCTTGGTTACTTCTCTTCTTTCTCAATGTTTTCTCTTCGTCCAGCTTCCCTTGGTTTACTGGAGTGGAGCATCTACAATGCTTGGGAGCCGTTTAGTGTCCGGCGAGTGCCGCCGTTGATGTTGAGACCGGCGGGAGACTCGAAGTTCGAGTAGCTGCCCTCTTGTGGAGTCAGGGCTGCTTGAGAATAGTGCGACGACGAGCGGCGCACGTGGGAACGTGAGCGCAGGAAACTCTGTGAGCGAGACACGCGGACTGCAAACGATGGTCGGTTGCGCGCGGCCTCGGCATCCTTGCGCATCTTTTTCTCGCTCTTGAGCTCGATGGCGCCGTACTGGGAGCTGGCGCATACGATGAACATGAAGACCGTAAGCAGCAGACACAGGCCGGCGAAGACCAAGTGGCTGATAGCGAACGAAGGCTCGGCCACGTAGATCCCAGCCTGCACGGCGTAGTACACTGCGAAGGACATGATGATGTATCGTCCGTTCTGGTAAGGAGGGAACACCTCAATAGCGGTGAGCCACGTGCCGCACACAAGACTCAGTGTGCCGCTGACAAACGCCACAAAGATCAAGATCTGAGTAATAACGCTGTCTTCCTGGTCAGCAAGTCCTAGTGCACCGCACGCGAAGGAAAGTGCTGCCGAGAACGGAAGTACGTCTTTGAAGATTGTTTTGCGGCGCAGGTTGTCGACTGTGAGCAAGCTCAGAACTGCACCAACGAATGTCATGATGCCGTAGTAGATATGCCACTTGGATGTCTGCGCGCCGGACTGGCTAGGAGATGCCTGCACATGCACGCGGTGTAGCAACGCGCCTGACGTGAAAAGTGCAAAAGTAGCCTGCAGCACGATCACCAGCACGATACGGAACGGCACGTTCACACGACCACTCTTAACCACAAACGAGTCCTTCAGCTCATTCACCTCCTCAATTACATCGTGACGCTGGCGCAGGCGTACCAATGTTGCTTCGGCTGCCTTCGGGTCATTCTTGCGACGATACTCCCAGTAGTGACTCTCCGGGAGGAAGAACATGGTCGGTACAAGTAGCACAATCGGAATAACACCGAAGATGAACTGCCACTGCCAGTCATGGTAAGGCGAGTTCCCCCAGTCCTTCGACATGGTCGTGGCGTTGATATCATTAAGAAGCACCGCCTCAATCATATAACCCAGACCTGCACTAGTGAGAAACATAAGCACGCCCTTGCCCTTCCAGCCTTGCATACAGATCTCGAAGTTATACAGAGGGCACACGAGCGAAAGCATTGCGATACCCGCCGATGCCAAACAGATTCCGATCAGAACCATCGAACTCGACTCCAGCCACACAAGAGCGCAACCAGCGAATGTCACGATACACGAAACCTCAATTGTCCAGCGGCGGCCAATTACGTGAGCTAAGCCACCACTCATGATGACTCCCACAGCAGCAGCCCCAGCGGCGTATACCTTGATCATGGTCAGATCTAATGCACCATCTAGGGTCTCATTGTTGAAGTAGATGAATGACTCATTCACAAAGTTATCGGATGAAGAGTTCACATATCCCAGAGAGAAGATGAGGCATGTCAACCAACCGTAAGTGAAGCCACCCAAACCACCCACAACCACGCTCAGCGAAGCTGCGAACTCACTGCCAGAGCTCAGCGCACGTGAGAAGCCGCCGTTGTACATCATACGAGTCTGGATGGTCTTCATGAACGGGAAAGCCGACAGCATCATCAGTGGGAGCGCTAAGAACAGGCCCACAACCACGTCAAAGAAAAAGGCAAGTTCACGCACAAGACCCCACTTGGCAACTGGCAAACCAAATAATCCGTGCAACAACTGCAGATAGTGCAAGAGAGAGAATAATCCAGTGAATAAGGACACCGTCAGCGAGAAAGACTTAATCCCATCCCAGTCCTGCATAGAGCCCACCACGAATGGCGCAATGCCAATGACCACAACCATCAGGACATAGAGTATGGCGCGCGGAACACGTGCCTTGTTGCGTAAGCACATTCCCAAGCCAAAACCACCAATCCACAACAGAACAGCAATTCCACCAACGCACGCTAACAGCATTCCAATATCGCTCAGGCTGAACGAGTAGATGAAGACATAGTACATGACTAGTGGGTGACGAAATTCACGGACCGCGTACACGAAGCGGCTCATCGGACCAATAGGGTGCATGAGACTTGCCTCATAGTTGTAGAAATCGTTCCATGTGTCAGCCGGACCTGAAGGATGGCTGCTCATATGATTCGGTAATAGCCTTTCGTCATTATCTGCCTCTTTAACTGACATGAGCCATGTGAACCAGTAGGTGATATCCACTCGGGTCTTGGAAAAATCCAGGCCATCAGTATTGAACAGGAACGGTGCAAGCAGCCAACACGTGCCGAGCAACCATACAGCAAACGAAGCAATGCCATAGTCTTGTCCCTTCGAGCTGTACGAGTTCAAGAGCGTGATGTTCGATGGGATCTGGTCGGGATCTTTGTCGCAGTCGAAGTCTGCAGTGGCACAGTACTCAGCCAACACATTCGTACCAATGTTGAAATTACCGTATGTGCCAAAGATAATCATCAAGCCCATCAGCTCCACAGCCTTCCGGTAGTGTGAAGCAGCGTACTCCTTGTAGAAGTTCACCATAGTTTCACGAACGATGGCAAAACCACGACCCGTACCGCGGTACTTAGAACCACCACGCATGATGGCAATATCGTAGAAGTGTGATTTTGTGCCTGTCTCAAAGATGTAAAACACCGGACCAAGAGTCACGATCAGCTCCACAAAGTTGACCACAGCCTGGTGCCAACCGTACTCCACAAATAGTGTAGCAATCAGAGGAATAGTCATCAGCATACCAAACTGGAAGATAAACTGGGTGTTCATCACTTCAGCAAGATCATCCAAGTAGTTCGTGGTGATGATGGCAGATTCTTCAATCTCCTGGTGCAACACGATGTAAACTTTGCCATAAGCGTAGGCGAATACACACAATACCACCAATGCGTTACAGATGTAAAAGCCCATGTGGCCGTAGAACATCGAGTTCAAGCGGAAAAAGTCCATACCAGCGCCCATTCGGTGCGACTCACGACTCAGCGAACTTTCAGCACTACCGTTTGACAGCTTAGCCTCGAAAGCGTTAATTTGGCTCAAGGTCACATCACGACCCTTGCCACACTGCATGAATTCCTCGTGAGTTACCTTCTCACCACGAAGTGCCACATTGTAGCCAGCGAACACATCTTCGGACAAATTGATGCCCTTGCTAGCTTTCGACACACCACCATTCGACATGATGAATGACTTCTCGAACACATCGGGGTGACCATAGTGCATACGACTCTGAAGTGGGTTTGCCAGCACACGCTGAGTCAAACTCACGAACACCAACTCTTGCAACGTCATGAAGTGCGCCAAAGATGATGCTCGACCCGTGAAAATGTGCTCCTTCATACCGATGATGGTAACGTTCTTTCCATTTTGCGTAGCAGTGGCCAAGAAATTTGGGATCTTAAGCGCTTCTTCGAAGTAGTGTTCTTGGTTCATATCGATTGTCTGTACATATTCACCACGAGTAAAAGGCAATGCAATGTTCTGGTTCTCAGGCTTACCCTCACCAACGAGCGGGTTTCCAGGTAGCTCGTAACGATATACTTCAACGATTTCATCACCGTCCGACTTGACAAGTACACAGTCGAAACGAGGTTCTGAGCCACTTCCGGCGGGGGGACGAATTGTGTCAACATAACTCACACGCCAGTTCGGGTACTTGCGCATAAGCAAGTCGATATCAGCAGCACGTGAATCTCCTGCCGCAAGCTGATCGGCATAAATCTGACAACTGGTTACATACGAAAACTTCAAACCTGCGATGCGATCCATGTGTTTGATCTTCTCCAAATGAGAGATGTTCTCGTCCGACCCGATCTCCAGCCAGCGCAGCATCTTCAGGGCGTCTTCATACATCATCATACCATGCACCGTGCGCGCCAAGGTCTGTCCACGCATAGACGCCCAGAGACGAACCTGCGTAGGTGTTTCAGCAAGAGCCTCGTCCATAGAGGCCACACCTACACGCTCAAGGAAGTTGCCCCATTCGTCGTCGTGGAAAGTAATCAGGTACTTCAAAATGCTGAGATCACGGCCCTTTTGCTCCACCTTGCGGAAAAGTGGGTTCGAATCCACACGTCCGTTCAACTCATCAACTGAGAACAAAACTGTTTCATTGTAGTATGGCGTGACCACAGAGAACGACTTCATCGCTGCAATGGAGTCAATAGTCGGGATCTTCATGTGCAGAGAGTTCAGGAAGAAACTCATGCGGCGCTGAGCTTCGTGGCATCGAGGCAACGCATCAGCAGCATCTAGGGTCAGCAAGAAGAACAATCGTGTCGAAAGAGACACCACACTCTCATTCGAGCTCGGCGAGGTTGTACGCGTAGGCGAGTTTGAGTCGCGCTGGCTGATGCGGTCAGCAAAAATCGATAACAACTGCTCTTTCTGATAGGCAAGGTCAGGCGTCATCTTGGCGAACGCTGACTTGCGCAGCTTCTCCGCCATCCATTCCTCCTCCAGCATGAGTTCAATACTCTTCAACAGTGCGTCCACACGCTGCACGACAACCAAAACCTGATCATGTGGGAAACCAAAGGCAGTACCTGTAGGCCCCACAGTCGGCTCCGGAAGATCCAAGATACTCGCAAGCAAGTCAACCACATTCTCGCGCACCAATCCAACGTGAGTGAGGTTCACAATACCGCTCACCTTACCTCCTGCTAGGATCTGGTGAAATACACCAACTAGCTCCGAGTCTTGAGGGCCCAAAAGCTGTCGAAGGATCTGGAACATGATATCGACGCAATTGTTGGCGCAACCTAGCACTCCCGCCTTCTTCAGTTCCTTGAACAATTGACCATCGCTCATGCGTTTAGTCTTGGCCTTAGCAGCAATGTCTGCCGCCGCTTGCGCCTCACCAGCGATCAGGAACACGGGCTCTTCGACGGCACCAGTGTCCGAGATTTGATATTGAAGGATAGCAGTCTCACGGTCGTCCAGTAAATCAGACAAGCGGAAACTACTCACGATTTCATTCCATACGACCGCAAAACGCAGACGGCTATTGGCATCCGGGGCAACAGAGCTCGATGACAGAGGATTGTTGTTGATTGCCAGCTGGCCACGGGCGGCAGCAGATACCACTTTTTCGTCGAAAAGGTTAGGTGCCTGCTGAAGCCGCATCACAAACTCTTTAATGCGAGCTGAGTGGCCAATCTTAAGGCGGAAACCAATCCAGGCACCCACAATAGCCTGTGCGATGGCCAACCAAATCTGCGAGTCGTAAATGTACACGAGGACCACGGGCGCCCACATGGCGGCCAGGAACGCAATGTTGTGGTCTGATTCGATGATTCCATTCTCGAGCTGAGCGGCGGAAATATCGACGCTGTAAATTTCAACGCTCGGTCCAATAAGGGGTTTTACCATAAGCTGCAAGTTAAACATGAACTTGCACACGAAAATAATCGTCCAGAAAGTTCCGTAGCACAGGAAATCTCCCCAGCTCTGGCCCATCGTTCGACCAATATACTGTTCACGCGTTCCGTCCATCGAGCTGAGGAAGGCTGACCTCCAGATAACTCCACGGAAGACCATTTGCACAATCGACACGATCACGATCGGTGCCATGTACACACCGATGAAAAGAGGTGCCATCGTGAGCAAATCGCTCGAACCAACGAGCGTCTCATATGGGGCGGCGTTGACGGCCGTAAAGAGCCCAAAGAACACCGTGTGCCACACGAGACGGATGAACACTGACACAGCGTACATGAGGCGGCTGAAGATGCGTATTCCATCAATCCAAACATCTAGCACCACTTTGAGCGACAATAAACCACTGACCGTCATTAGAATCGAGTAGAAGGCGTGGTTGCGGACATCTTCAATATCGGACGTAAAAAAATTGGAGTAGAAATGGAATCCGTCCGTGTTGTCGGGGTCCGAGCGATATGCCACGTAGGCGATCACAACAAGAATGTGCAGCATCACAAACAAGAAGAAGTAGATGCGGAAGAATGCCAGGATGGGGTTGCAGAAGCTGCGTCGTTCTTTAAACGTCTTGTAATCCCGAACATTCACCGCTTCCGCCACATTAAATTCATCAAAGTTCAGGCAAGTATCACTCCAAAAGAACTCGTTCACATCATCGTAGTTTGTCACGTTCTTGTGGTCAACACCGGCACCATTCTTCTGCGGTGTCACATTGCGCATTTTCGCCACGACTGAGTACAGTGGGCGAGCAATACGACGCAAAAAGGTCCCTTCCGGAGCATTGGGTAATTTCTCGATCCCGTCCAATTTCGCTGCCATTTTGTGGTACAAGAAGCAAAGACACTCAGGCATAAAGCGCAAATTCGCGCTTTCTCCCCAGATCAGCAAGAACAATGCGATTTGGCGTTCCGCAGCTCCAGGATACGGTGCCGTGTCCAGCAGATACGGCTGAGTGCGTAGGAATTGACACCACTTGATGTAATTCCGGAAGAACTTGGCATGAATCGTCTCAATAGCGTTCTCCGTGTCCACGGGAGTCACAGCGGCCTCAAGGATCCTGGACTCATAGTTCATCACCCAGCACTCAAAGTGCTCCTTCTGGTTCCGCACGTTGCCCTCCTGGAAGCCAAACTTGGCCTGTAGTAGCTCAAAGGAGCCGGCGCCCGGTCGCGGCGGGCGAACTGGTCCAGACGACGTGAGCGCCGTGATGGGCTGCGCCTGAGCCAAGGGCGGCCGACTGATACTCACACCGCGCTCGGCCGCCACGTCCTCTACCATTTGGTAGTTGGAGGGCGCGCGCCGACGCGGGGGCGCGGCCGATAGCTGGCGCTGCAGCCCGCGGTCTCCGGGCTTCTCCTTCTTGAGCATGCGAGGTCTTTATACACTACCGATGCGGCCGATCCGCTGCGTTTCGGTGTACGATGTCCGTCCGTCCGTCGCGAAGGAAGAGATCTGCTCGAGGTCCGACGCCTTTGCCTCCTGCCGTGAGCTTGGGCGAGTGCTGGCTGCGGAATGGGCGAGCGCTTTCCGTTTCCCTTTCCGTCAGTCACGCAGATTGTTCGGAGCGGGCGGACCCTAGCCCTTCTACTATACAAAATGCAAGTCAAATCTGAGCGATAAATTTAGCGCCGAAATAGGTGTGGAAAGCGCCCATGATCTTGATGTGTCAAAGCAAAGCAAGGCGACAGAAAGCAAGCATGCAAATAGGTGAGCCTCCCGCGGCTTCGAGCAGCCTCGTGGACATGCCGCTTTCGCTGTCGTACAAGATCACATGGATCGCCAAGATCCGAGCGCTACTGCAAAAAAAGAGCCAGATGCTACTACGGTTAGGGGTAGTCAGAAGTGCGACCATTCTGAAATAAGCTCGTTCATTACCAGCAATGCACCACCCAGAGCCTTGTGCCACTGCCTTCTGATTCTGAAATAAGCTCGTTCATTACCAGCGATGCACCACCCAGAGCCTTGAAAATCGGTTACAATGTGATAATTGTATGCGCCTAGCATTTCCTATCGAGCATTGTGCCACTGCCTTCTGACCCGACAACTTGGCATTTCCGCTCCGCTCCTGGCGTGGCTCGCACGCAATTCCTCCGCTGGCGCTCTCCATGCACCGTCGCCCATTGTGACTTGTAGCAAAAACAATCATCGTGTCAATCGCAATCGGTTTAGCCAGGGGAGCTGGTCGACATGGCTACACTGGCTGCAACTGAATTATACATGCGACGAAGGCGACAACAGCGTGTGCTATTTATTGCGATCGACGTTAGAGCTACAACGGTAGTGCAACGACTTCCTCCGTTATCGATCGCATGAGAATAGCAGTCGAAACCACGCGGAAGCCTTGTTGGCCTCACCGATATCAGATGGACGAAATTTTAGCGCCATGTTGCTAGGTGTCTTGCCATCAATTGACGATACACAATTCCCTCAGTAATACATGACAAGAACCTCGAAACTAATGTCGTTGAACTCGTTGATAACATTGTCTTTTATTGCTTCAATCGATCTACCTCACTCCATTGGTTCCGTGCCTTGTGTAGGAGTCAAGAGAAGCTTGTGCTGCCGGCTGCGATGGCAGGGAGCAGTAATCGCTTGTCTTCGAAGCGTTTTTTATCATCCTCGCAGAGAGCCTTGGGGTGAAGGAGACGGATCGAATCGATGGACAATACTCAGCGACAAAGCCATCATGCCATTCATACAGTCAGCTCTTCTTGCTGGTCAAACTTTAGTTCTTGTACTTCATGTCCTCCTCGCTAAAGCCGATGGTTGGGAACTGGCGCACGAACGCAGTCACGGCGCTCTTGAGTGCATCAACCTTCTCCGTGGCTTCTGCGTCGTTCGCAACAAACTCCTTAAAGTCCTTCACCTTCTTCACGCCCTGGGCGCGAGCACGCTCGTTCAGCTCAGCAGTGAGCTTCACACCATCGTCCAGGAATGCAGCCACCTGCTGAAAGTCCTCCTCCGTACAACCACGAGTGGTCAGCGCTGGAGCACCCAGACGAATGCCGCCGGGCACAAAAGCACTCTTGTCGCCAGGCACCGTGTTCTTGTTCACCACCATGTTGGCGCTCTCAAGCACAAACTCCACGCGAGCACCGTCCACACCACGCGACTTCTTGACATCCACCAGAGCCAAGTGGTTGTCCGTGCCGTTCGACACGACTTCGTAACCACGCTTGATCAACTCTGCCACGACAGCACGAGAGTTGGCAATGACCTGCGACTGGTAAGCCTTGAACTCGGGGCTCTGTGCCTGCAGCAGCGCCGTGCTAAGTGCAGCGATCGTGTGGTTGTGAGGTCCACCCTGAAGACCGGGGAACACGGCAAAGTCGATCTTCTGCTGCAGGTCGTACAAAACCTCCTTGCCGCTCTTCTTGTCCACGTGGTGCACACCCTTGCGGTAGAAGATCATGGCTCCACGAGGTCCACGCAGCGACTTGTGCGTCGTCGTGGTCACCACGTCCGCGTACTCGAACGGTGATGGCACAACGCCAGCAGCCACCAGACCACTGATGTGAGCCATGTCGGCAAGCAACACGGCGTCCTGTTGGTCACAGATGTCACGCATACGCGCATAGTCAATGTGACGCGAATACGCGCTCGTGCCGGCCACAATGAGTTTAGGACGGAACAAAGCTGCCGTCTTCTCCAGACCATCGTAGTCGATGAGTCCCGTGCTCTCATCCAGACGGTAAGGCATACTCTCAAAGAAAATGGACGTGGCCGAGATCTTCTTGCGGCCAAGTTGGTAGCCATGGGACAGATGGCCACCGTGAGGCAGGTCCAGTGCCATGATGCGGTCGTGCGGCGCCAGTAGTGCCGTGTACACCTGGAAGTTAGCAGGCGAGCCCGACAGCGATTGCACGTTGACTCCCCACTGCTCCGGGTCCAGGTTGAAGGCCTCAAGAGCACGAGCGCGACAGAGTTCCTCAGCCTGATCGATGATCTGGTTGCCTCCGTAGTAGCGCTGGCCTGGGTATCCCTCCGAGTACTTGTTGGACATGACAGATCCCAGTGCGTCCAGCACCGCCACGGACGTGCAGTTCTCGGACGCGATGAGGCTGATGCAGTCGCGCTGGCGCTGCTTCTCACGCTCGATGATGTCGAAGAGCTGCGGGTCCGACTCGGCCAGCGGCTTGTTCATGGCGGCGGCCCATTGCAAACTCTCGGATGAGGCGTGGCGACGCGACAGGAGCGTGGCGCGACGGGCGGGGGCACGCAGGAAGCCGAGCATCTTGTGGTTGGGGCGGAGCAAATGCGGGAATGGCACCGATGGTCAAGATCATTTTACAAAATGTCCCACGCGAAAACTTTCCCATCCAAAATATTATATTCTACAGTAAAATGTAATTTAACAAGAATAAATGGGTAAATTTAGAATTTTCTTGAATTGGTTATGGGAGGTTATGTCTTAGCACGACGTCAAAGTTTATGAGCGGCGATCCTAGGATTTGCGGCATTGTTGACTCGATCGCGCTGTTTGGATGCCACGCACGTCGAGCAGATTAGACGGCGAGTTGACGGTTGGAGTTGTTGAAGCATTAGCTTTGCGGTTGCTGTTGTATGTATTCCTCTAATTCGACCATTGCCTTCTAGTTGCTTCTTGCTGCTACGACGCCCGCTCAATTTCCCATACGTCGATGCGGTCGGTGGAAAACTGCGGATGTAAGCTTGTCGCTGGAACGCGCGTCTTAATGAGGTTGTGGCGCTCTAGCTCGCTGAAGAGCAATCGATCCGACATAATGCTGCGCTTCTGATACGACATGAGGATTCGTGTCTTCACGGTTGAGTGGCGCAACAGCGTATCGAAGGTCGCAACGAACGGCAGAATGAGCTCTTCGACCCACACGACATCCGATGCCAGCAACAAGTCGATGTCTCCCAAGTCCGTCGGCGGATCGAACCAATCCAGCGCACGAGTCGAGACATCACTCTCGATAGGTCTGCCGGCAGATGCTGCAAGTTTTACAGTCTCCGCCACGTTCTTGGCGAGATTGTCGACGACGTAGTTCAGATCGGTCAGGATCACCTGTCTTGCTCCAAGCAGTGCGGCAGAGATCCCCACTAGTCCCGTTCCAGCACCTAACTCCACCACACGACTTCCAGAAAGGTCAACACGACGTTGGTGCTCTAGATACTTCGCCAGCACCACCGATCCATCCCACGTTGTCAACCCTGTGCCTTTGCCTGGGTTGCCAATTTCTTTAATATGCACCATCCTTCCGTCAATCGCGAACTCCTCACCCACAGCCACATCAAAACCAAATATTCTCGATGGTAGAGCTAGACACGTATGATCAGGGAACAACTTGTCTGCGTTTGTGAGTGTCACACTCAGTCTCGAACGACGACCAAGCTGCGAGAGCTCCTCAAGCGGTGCAAACTGTTGTTGTTTCTGGTCATATACCTCGATTCTCATATCCAATTCAGTATTTCCTTGGTTTCCCTTGTTAGTCTCCACTAATCGCTCTGTTAACCGCTGTCGAAGTGCATCCTGCAACTCTGTCAGTGAAGTAGGGTCGCAAAGTCATCGGACCCTGCAGCGCCTCCGGTAGTCCAAGTTGCTGCTACAATTCCACGCGCAGTGTCAGTGATCGAGGCATAGATGTCATGGCTGGAGTAATGAATAGCGACAGCAATGAAGCGAGCAATGCCAAGATACGCAGCATCGACGTCAGCGACATCCAAACTGTAATTCGTACACCAGCGCTACATAAGGTATGTATCATTTGTGTACACGCCTGAAATAGAACGCTCGAGACCTAAAATAGGATGATAACTTCAACGACAACAGCCAATCAGCGACAAGATAAGATGCGAGGATGTGATGGCTTCAAGTTGGTACTCTACATTTTGCTACCAGCTTTCCAGGCGATAGCCGCCCTGTTAGACAACGCATGAAGACCCCAGCTGAACGTGGCCCCGTTCCAATTAGCGGCTATCTGTACAAGATGAAGGCTAAGGAACGTCTGCTCACCCCGCAGTGGAACAAGCGCTTCTTCGCCCTCGAAGGCAAGAAACTCAAGTACTACCAGCACGAGAGCTCGCAAGAAGCATCCAAGGTCATCGACTTGCTCGCTATTGAATCCATTCGACGATTCGAGAACGGCGACCATGGCGTTTACAGCTTCGTAGTCAAAACCCCCGAACGCAGCTACTTCCTGCGTGCAGAGAGCAAGGGCGACATGAAACGCTGGGTCCGCGGCCTCAACGATCAGCAGGATTTGTGGCGCGCCAAGCTGGAAAAGGGTAGCGCGCCTCCCGACCCCGCGATACGCAGACCCAAGCACTACAGCGACTTCCCTCTCGTACCGCAGGGAAGCTCAGGCAGTCTCCGTGCTTAGTACGAATCGAATCAAAATTACCACTCGTCTCATTGACTTGACCCCACCATATTAAACTTGTAATCTTCCTTATAAAAATGTGAGCCGAAGCTCCTCCAATTGATAGCAATCAATCTGGCCCACACGGAGTTCTGGACAGTGCTTTTACTATTCATTTCCGAAGGTCTCCATTCTATAAACCTGCAAACTTTGCCCAGCCTGGTGCACTCTCACACAACGCGCGGATAAGCGCATGCCGTTTCTCTGAATCTTGCAGCAGACGCGCGAGGTCCGGCACCAGACGACCAACGAAGTCTGGGTCGAAGGAATCCATTAAATATTGGTAAAACTCGTGCGCCGTGATTTGCTCGTTACCGTACTTGCGAGTATGTGACGTGAACGACTTCATCTTCTTTGGATCACCACCAAACGCCGCCAGGACCGATTCCAAGATGGATTTGTGTAGCAGCTGTGCCTCTTCTCCTACAACGGGTTCAATATCCTTTATTGGAAGAGGAGCCACCACCTTGTTGCGCCTTCGGCCTGCTGAAGAAGATCCTGCTCTCTCACGCCCTTCGGACGGTGGAGACACAAGTGAGTTACGCTGCTGCTTTTTCGATTCCTTCTCCTTCTTCACTTGTTCCTTGAAGCGTGCAAATGCCTCCAGCAGCGCATTCTGCTTCTCCTCATTGGATAAAAGCTTCGCGCTGTTCGGAATGATTTTGCTTGCACATTTCGACCCAACGCACTGCCGCACCTGGTCACAGAATTCATCTCCTGTGATCTCATCCATGCCAAACTTCCGCGATGTATCCTTGAACTTCTCAATTACCGCATCTTCATTGCCCGGCGAATGCTTCCCAGCCCAGGTAGTGATGATGGACATAATTTCAGCATAAATCGCCTTGGTCTCCTGAGAGTTCTGTTGTCGCTCCTCTTCTTGGCGCTGGCGTTCCTCAGCCTCCTGCTTTAATCGCTCAGCCTTCGCAGCTTCAGCAGCAGCACGCGCCGCTGCGGCCTCTTCATAAATGGCTTGATATTCCTTGGTTTGGTTTTGACGGTAGGCTTTTTTGAACTCCGTCACAAATTCATCCACTATTGTAAAGAATTCCATTGGGCCAACCTTCCGCGGGTCTTCACCAAACGAGCTAACCAGTTCTTGGTAAGCAGTTTCCAGACCATTAAAATCACGTCCCAGTTCCTCTAGCACCTCTTCTGCGTCCTTAGCAAATGGAGTCATTACTTCGTAGAATCTGTCACCCTCGATATGATCGTTCTTAGAAGCACGCACTTGCCCCTTCAGCATTGCTAGTTCGGTGTTGTAGGAGGATAGATCGGCCCGCAACTGATCAAGAGATAGCCTTTTGGCTTCTACGATATGGGGTACTTCTCCAGCAAAAGTGATGACGTCCGGTGCCTTCTCCTCCAGCTGACGCAGCAAGAAGTGCATCAAAGTGACACGAGGATCAACTGACTTTAGCGTGTGCAGCTTCATCAGAGTATCGAGCTTAAAACCATAAGCACCACCACGTGGCGTGCTTCCATTCAAGTAGTTACCGATAGCCAGAATGTGCTCTAGGACACGCCGGAACTTGTCGCTCTCAGCCACTTGGTCCGTAGCAGCAACCAGAGTATCCAGTTGTGCTTGTGTTTCCAGAATACGATTCTCGAACTGCAACTTATATCTGAAGCATTTGATGCGCTGAGTGTAGCGTGGAATAGTCAGTAAATCGAGGAAGAACTTCTCCACGTTTCCTAACAGTTTTACGTCTCCATCGTAATTCTTGAGCAAATCGATTTCTTCCAACGTAGGAGAAATAGAAATAAGTACATTCAGCACTTCGGACCCCAGCTTCTGGCCGTCCAATGCATAGATAGCGTTCTTGATATCCTCCGACGACATCTTGAATCGAGCAATCGCAATGGACACATTTTGTTGTCTCTTTGGATCGAACAGTAGAACTTCCTTGGGTTGTGCTGGCACCTTCTCCGCTTCCTTTTTCTTTTCATCCAATTTTTTTGAAGCATCTGCTGGGTTTTTGCGAAACATCCACTCCATCTCGTCCACATCAAGCTCGGCATGCGAGTCATTCAGCTTCATCCATACTGTACTGCTGACGACGTTAACAGGTACACGAGTCCAGAATAAGGGGCGCAATTCGACATTCGGCTTCACGGTTTCTTTCTTTGGAAGCTGAGGCTCCTCGGGCTTCTTGGGGGCAGGTTTCTTGTTCAGTTTTGAGGCTAAACTTGCTTGCAAGGCCGATGGATCCACCTTCACCGCTTCTTTTGGAGGAGGAAGTCCAGCTAAAAGGCCATCACCACCGCCGGTACTACCACTCCCAGTCTTTTGATTAGGGGACGGCGCATCAGGTGTGTCGAGCAAGTCTGCATTCACGCCCGCAGCACTCATCTTCATCTTTACTTGCTCGGGAGGCATTCCCATTTTCACTAACTTAAAGAACTTTTCATAAGCTGGGTCTTCCTTCACAGTCATCACCTGGTTAGACGCTGCAGCAGGTGCGGCAGCGCCACCGGATCCGGGCAAAGGTGCATCTGGTGTATCAAGAAGGTCTGGGTTCAGGCCACTCGCGCTCATTTTCAGCTTGATCTGCTCAGATGGCATTCCCATTTTCAGAAGCTTGAAGAACTTAGCGTACTGTTCATCGTCCTTTACCAAGGTGCCACCCGATGGTGCTGACGGCGCTGACGCGTTACCTGCGTTCGGAACAGCACCTCCGATAATCGCATCTGGTTCATCAAGGATCGACGGGTCCACGCCTGAAGCTTGCATTTTCAACTTCACCTGCTCTGCAGGCAACCCCATGGTTAATAGCTTGAAGAACTTCAAGTAGTCCGGGTGATCTTTCGCAGCGACACCCGCTCCATTACTCGTGGATGCTGCTTCAGTTGATGCTGCAGGTATAGATGCTGGTGCTGCCTGAGCTGTCGGCTCTGGTGCACGGTTACTCACTTGAGCTTCAGCAGCAGCGGTCGCAGCAGCAGCTGCAGCAGCAGTAGCTTCGGACACTGCACGAGCGTGCTCTTCCTCTCGTTCTAGCCGACGACGCTCTGCCTCCGAGATCTTGCGTTTAAACTTCTCCACGCGACTACGCAGCTTCTCATTTTCAGCCTGCAATTGCACCACTAGTTCTTCATACTCTTTCGCCTTGGCATTATCATCTCCTTCCGGCGTTTCCACATCCACCTTCTTCTCCACGACATCATCTTCCGACTCCTGTTCTGCAGGTGCATCATCTTCCGATCCGTCCGTCGGTTCCGTCGGAGATCCACTATGCTCATCAATAACCATAAGGTTCGACCCCAGCGAGTCTCTAAATCCTCGATTCCCTCGATCCGCTTCTGCTGTCCCGACACCATCCACACTCACAGGTGACACCAACTGTTGTCTAACAGACGTGCCGCACTCAATGCAGAATTTCACTCGTGGCGGCAATTCATTGCCACATTCGATGCAAAACTTGGCCGTACTCGTCAACTGTCAAGCACCATTCAACATCCGTTAGCACAAAACATCTGACAAAACTTCAACTTGTAGGAATCCACTCACATTAGTGACTTGTGGCACATTATTCGGGGCGAACGACGACGACGTGGACGAGAAGCTCCGACGCTTGCTCACAGTGGGTCGTGAGCCCGTGATCTCGAGCGTAGCGTCGTCATCGAGGCAATCCATGCAGTACCATTGGGGTCGTGTGCGTTCGGGCTTCTTGCGGTCGATGGCCTTCCGTCCACAGTCCTTACAGACTGCAATGTGGCAACTACGACAGTGGTGACGGCGTCGTAGGATGTTGAACGACTTGGAGCATACGCCGCACTCTGGTTCGCGTGCGAACGCGTCTTCTGGCGCCATCGTGAGCTTGCTGGTGAGCGACGGGCGAGTGCGCGACGTGGTGGGCGTCGTAGCAGACCCGTTGGCGTTCGTGGGTGAGAACAGGCCTTGGCGCGCGCCCTCCATGGCTCCGAGCTCCTCTTCTTGTGCTTCTTCGACTCGGCGCTTGCTCCCTCGCGTATGGGATTTCGCAGGTTCTTCATGCGTTTAGAGAGGTCTCAGCGCATGTCGCAGGATTCACTTGACATGTCCAACGTGGGGTGATGACGGCACATTATCCCGAGTGGGGCGGACTGTGGGAAGAGCTGTGGGGAGCTGCCTCGGACTTCAATTGGCGTAAGCGCATGGAGCAATCGAGTAGCCACCAGCGACGTCGTTGCGGTTGACGCTGCTGGAAACAGTGTTGCAGAAGCTAGATGGCTTGTATGCCGGGTCCGACGTCGAGCTGTTGCTCACGGCATTTTCTTCGCGCTGCAGCGGTTGCACAGCGACTTCAACTGTTCGTGCTCTCTCGGACGGACATACTGGATCATACACTTGTATCATTACTCTTCAAAATGTACAAGACCTCTCAGCACTTGTAGCAACTTGCATGCGGTTGCATTTTTTAAAGTATTAAAGTACTGCCAAACCACAGATTAGCGACATCCATGTCGATGGTATTCATGTTGGTGTTTGCTACGATAGCAGGTTATGGCAACGAATTGTCACTATCAGCTCTACTCAAAATGAGGGCGATCGCTAGTGCTATTGCCCGTGTGCTGCTGGATTCAGGTCAATAAAATTCTACTGACACTCTGTCATTGGTACAACTACACTGTCATCCACACCAACATTGCTATCTCTATTTTCCACCTAGAACTTCCCATCGACAAGCTTTACAGCGCCACGGTCCACCCTGATGAGCGACCGTCGAGTAATTGGAGACGCCCACTTCAACAACAAGATGTAGCCAAATCATCTTACACAGGTGTTCGACCCCGTCATTCCCGCTCAGCGCTTTCCACGGGATTGCACGGCGACACGCAGCAAAGTAGCGGACAGAAAGCGTTCAAGCTCCAAGTTGCCATCATGTTGCTCACGTTCCTGGAGAAGCTGCCGCTGGGTCAAGGCGGCAAAGTGTTCGTCGGCACGTCTATCTGCCTGGCTATTTGCGCGTACCCCGTCATCCGGAAGCGTACGTGGCGTTGTATCTCCTGCCAACGAGTGAGCTGCTAATCCCTTATGTCTGCAGAACAAAAGGCTGGCCACGACCTCTTTTCGTCCGAGAGACCGCAGGACATCGTGGATCAGGAGGTCAAGGCTCGTCGCGAGAAGCTCAACATCAAGTAGAGCGATGTGTAGTCTCACTCAGTTTTAACTTTTTAGTCGAATTTCTTCACTCTGTGGTGAAGAATGGAATATACTTGCTAGTGCTCACCCTCATACTCTGGTCGAGGGTGGGTTATCTTAGGTAAAAGGTTACCAAGACGTAGTTTCAAAGGGTTTCATGATGAAGAACTTTGGCAAATCTCAGTGCTGGAGGAACCAATTCTATCAGTCTACTAGTGCAATTGCCTCCTGCTGTCGACATTTGAGGGTGTAAAACTGCAGGCCATGTCTGAGCGCGTTGGTTCCGATGGCTCCTTTGGCGTAAGCTCGAGCTATTGGTCTGACGTGCTAATCGAACGGATCGTTGTGCAGTTTCTTCAGCTTCACCCAGAAGTGAGCGCACTGATCGATGGAGCTCAACCAGGTTTGCGATGTACGAATCGCATGAGTTCGTACACGAGATGCACAGCAGATTGGGTATTGCGGGTTCCATCTAAGTGCTTCGGACGAGAAGGCTTTGTCACAGTCACAACCGGATTCTCGAATTAGTCGAATGAGATTGGCCACGTCAGTGCTGCCTCGCGTTTCGGCAGCTCATGTCCCGGTAAGTTGCTAGACCAGCGATCGCTTGAACCAGAGCAGAAGGTTGCTGCTCTGCCAACCGCTGCCGATACATCAATTGGTGGATATGTGCTCGAGCTATTATCACTTCCGTAATCGAGGACCGCCGCTTGTTGCTGCTGTCCTTGCATGGTGTTCATTTGCTGATGCACCCCAATATACGCTCAGTCTGCGCTGATGTCACCTGGAAGAATCCGAGTGTTTTTCGGAATGATAAATTACCACAAAATCGTAGCCATCTAGGCTAGATGCTAGCATTGCTACATCATGTTGTACGACGACACTTGCACCTTGAATTGTCCAGGACCTTTCTTCAGCAGATAGCATTCATTGCGTAGGATGTCGACAAAATCGCGGAAATCGTCGACCTTAAGTCCCATACTGTCAGCGACTTCGAGTAAGTCGTCCATGGAAAATAAGGAAGTGTTGCGTCTAGCAGCAGCTTTCATGAGCCTTGCTACATATGCCTTCACTTTCTTGGCCAAACTCATGCCTCCACTGCGACCAAAATCGAGGTTGCCATCTTCCGTGATGTACGTGTCCAACAAGCACTCTTGCATGATATCAACGACGTCTTGTGCGTGATCGGCAGAGACCGTTTCTGCGAGTTCCGCTCGGGCACGAGCTTGTGAAAGACGGATCATGGACTCGAGTTGCCGTGTCGTGATCGGAATGCTGTCCGTCGGGTTCTGTTGACCTTCACCCGCTGATCGCAGCTCCAAGTATTTCTTCTGAAGTACTGCAGCAGCCTCGGATGACAGTCGCGGATGCACGTACCGACGGGAGTAAGCGATGAACTTGCGCACAAAGTAAAGAGGAATCGGACTCATGCTATACTCAGACGCATTTTGACGAAGACGGTGTGATAGCATGCGATGTCCAGACTCAGCGGGCTCTTCATAGCCACTTGCTGGGGGTTCATCAGCATAGCTGCTGGAGCTCCAAGTTGTGGTACTGCCTCGCATGCGTTTCCTTGACTTTCGTTTGCCACGCGCATGTGAGTTCATCACGTGTTCTGATAGCAGTCGGTCCCTCTCTTCGTCCGGTCTGTCCAGTAGGATAAAGACCAAGTCGAAGCGAGAAAGCAGTGCAGCTTTCATTTTTAAGTTTTCTCCCACGGAGCGACTGCGATCGTAGTGTCCACCACTAGGATTGGCAGCGGCTATGACGGATGTCCGTGCATTCAGATTGCAAACGATTCCTGCTTTCGCAATACTGATGCTTTGCTGCTCCATCGCCTCCAGCAACGCCTGATAGTCAATTCCCATTTTATCAAATTCGTCGATACAACATACGCCTTGGTCTGCGAGAACGAGAGCACCAGCCTCCAGCGCATAATCCCCCGATCCATCTTTTACCATCGTGACGGTCAACCCTGTCGTCGTGGTTGTGTTCCCACCAACATACACAGCTCGCGGCGCTACCATAGAAACAGCCCGAAGCATCTGACTTTTACCCAAACCAGGATCTCCAACAACTAGTACATGGGAGTCTGCTCTCCGCACACAGGTAGTATCTTTGTCGTCCGAATTTCGCGTTCCACCAAGTAATGCTAGGATCAGTCCTGCTTTTACGATATCGTTGCGATAAATACCAGGACACAGCGAATGTACGAGGTGATCGAAGACGTTGCCTTGGCTGATGATGTTGCTAATTTGTTCCAGGTCTTCTTTGGTGAAATCAATATCCGAAGCTTTGTCTTTGTCCTTATCTACCTATACGAAGACGAGTGAACCAGGCGTAAGTGGCATGACTTTAGTACGTTGTATCATTCGACGGATACCGGCGATAATTTACCTTTGCTGAATTCTCCACCGAATTGGCGCTGATATACAGGATATATAAACTGTTGGCTTGTGCGCGTTTACCGTATCTTCCTTCATGAATCTCCGAGTTGATACTCTTAACGATCCCCGAAATCGTCACCACATTGCCTGGAATACAGGAGTCCACAAGATCTTCATACAATTCCACCTCAATCTACGAATCACACGTCAACCGCGTCAGGGTCACTCCAAAATGCAACTTCGTAGCAAACAAATCTACCATTCGTGGCATGCGACCAGGTCCAACATCCGTTGTCTCCATTTCCTGAAGCCTAGACAAGAGCAACACACGAATCAGTCAAGACAATCAATACCCCCAGAAATCTCCATTCCACGTACTTGATTTTCTGGTAGTCCACCGTATCCACCGACGATCGATTCGGTAGCAGCGTTCTACCTCGACATGGCGAGTTCTCACATCTTTGTGGTGGAATAAATTTTCCGTCCGGAAATGCTCGCGACGTTGCTTCGTTGCACTTGGCGCACACAAAGTCACACCTCGTGACCAACGGTTTAATGGCACTCACCCTCACTACCGTTCCAACAACACTGACAAACTGATTTACCACATCAGCCTTCAGCGCTGCAATTGGCAGCACCGGCGTCACGCCATGCAATCGAACAGTAATCTTAGTCCGATCCACCGGCACGCTCCGTTTCCTAGTGACATCTTCCTCTGCTTCCACCCGGAGCTCATGACGGCGCATACAAAGCGCAATACCCAGACAGAGCAGCACGTCCTCAATGTTCTCAGTCAATGCTCGTTCAAAGTCCGCCGTTCCGGTTCGGATGAGCTCCGTATAGTGTAGCCACACCACCGTCACGTTCGCCTGCGTCAAGTCACACTAAAACACTTATTAATATGAATTATTATAATAAAATGGTAGGTGAGATACTTACTTGGAGCAGAGGCGCCCATTGCTCGCCATCGCGGAAGCAGTTGAGGAATGTCATGGCGGCTTGGAAGCGACCATCGCTGTCGCTAATTGGGCTATAGTACTGGATGGAGCGGGTCTCACCAGGCTGACGGAGACCTATGTTGTGGTCCTCTGGGTAATATTGGTTCCACACGCACGTGGCGGCCTCGACAAGGCTGCTACGGGACGACTCATATTCATATTGACGCATTCTTGCCTAATATGTTTTGAATTTAATTAGGCCAGGTGCCTATTATTGGTATAATTAGGCATCATACAATAACTTGTGCACCGTTCAGGTTTATTCAGTTTATTACTCTGCAGCAAAAGTCCTAGTAATCCGAGTCCGAGTCCGAGCTAGAACTGTAGTACCCAATGTTTGCGTATGGGTAAAAGCTGAACTCGTCGTCCGTAGGGCCGTGCCCGTAGTGCATCGAGTTGCTTTGCTGTGCTGAGATGGTATTTCGTGGCTGAAATCTCGAATCGAACTGGTTTGAATAGTAGTCAGAAGTTGGTCCCCACGTCTGGGGAAGAGTGTTGCCTGAACCACCACTTTGTGCAATATTTGGTACTGCACTCGTCGTTGTCTGGAAAGCATCATTACTCGTTCTCCAACTCCAAGGAGAAGTCTGCTCTGCGCTAAACGAAGAACTGCGTGTCGAAACTACGCGGTGAGAGGCTTGGTTTACGGCAGTTGACGTCGACGAAGCATTTGAGCGCGAACCACGACGACGACGTGAACCATAATTTCGTCCTCCGCGACGACGTCCCCTCGAGCTTGCACCAGAATTTGGTGGTGTTGGATTTAACGTAGCGCTAGATTGAACTGTAGATCTTGGAGATTGACGATGAGGAACTGCCGACCGATCTTGAACTCTTTGATTCCGTAAGTTTCGATGGCGGTTCTCGGGTGTAAGAGGAGCTGTCGATGCATGATCAGCACCTGACCCGGCGACAGATCTTTCTTCCTCAATTGACACATCGTTAGTACCCGGTAGTGGAGCAGTGGAGTTAGATGCATCATTCTCCGGGAAACCAAGCACTGACCGCTCCGTACGGTGTAATTCCACCAAATTTGCCATATCGCGGTTTGCATGAGTCGAAACTCTGTACGCACGGCAGACTGGGCATTGGGGATTCCGTCTCAGCGCTTGAGCTAATGCCTCCGACGAAAAGGTCTTTCCACAACAAGTAGTGAGAACGGGATCCTCGAACAAATCCAACGAAATGGGGCACGTTAACACACTCTCCCGCTCTGTCAAGTTCCGTCGACTGACATCCTGTTGCGTACTGGCTGCTTCGCTTACTTGCTCTAGAAGCTGAGCTCGCTCTTCATCAAATGTAGCCTGTAACGCGTCCAATCGTCGAGTCAAATCTTGATTCGACATTTCTCCTGTAATCGTGACAGTCCTCGTTGCACAAATATCGTGAAGCTGTTCACCATGTTGCCCTTGTTCTCGATCATAAGCCTCTAATAGATCCCGTAATTGAGGCAACACCCTCTTTAGGGACGAGCTCAGATCAGCTTGCGCACTTAAATTGACAGTAGCTTGCTGCTGTAGACGCGTTCGCTCTTGTTCAAACGCTGCGTTCTGCTCTATCAGCTGCTTCTCGAGTCGCTCAATAGTAGCTCGTTGGTCCTCGTGGTTCTCTTCGGATCTCTGATGTTCAATAATAAAGTCTTCCAATCTCCTAACGACCTCATTCTTGCGTTGAAGAGTTCTCTGCGTCTGTTGTGTCGGGCCTCGGTTCCGATAGCGTTGGTTGAGGGTCGACCCGAGTTCTAACAGGACGAATTTGGACTCTTGTGCTAGGTCCAGGAACTGCGTCTTGTGCTCTTGCTCCTGCCGCCGCCCCCCACGTGTCTGCATCTGGTTTTAACTTTGAAAGGTTTCCAACTAAGTTGTATTTTTTGTACTTCGAAGTAGTGGTCGCAAAATATCCCATGACAGACGAGCGCAGATTTATAGTGTTGTTAGCACGAGGTGGTGCTGGAATTGGTGGTGGAAGATCGGGTAGTACAAGAATGGCGCGCTCTGCACGATGAAGATCAACCAACTTAGTCACATCTCGGTTTGGCCAAAACGTTACAAAGATTGCACGACAAAATGGACAAGAATTATTCTCATTGAGCGCTTGCCGCAACATTCTTGAAGAAAATGTCTTCCCATAGCATTCTGTGACCACGGGATCATCGAAAAGCTCCAGCGATATTGGACAGGTTAACAGAGCCTCGCGCTCCATCAGATTGCGGGCAACGATATCATGCTCTGACGTTGCTGTACTATTTGTATGGACCTGACGTTGCAGCTCACTTGAATTTGATCACTCAGTTGCTGCAGTCACAATAGAGGACTTTTTTGATCCGTGATGTCAATTGTACTGGATTGTTGTCCAGCATAAGCCTCGCATAAACTGCGCACGCGGGGCAAGACACTCTCAAGGATCGAGGTGAGATCTTCCAGTATAACATCTCCGTGCTGTCACAGCACTCGTTCCTGTTGGAATATCTCCTTCTGGTCTTCCAGCTTCTGTTACTCTTGGGGAAGCCCTATGTGTGTAGCCTGAGGTAGACGGTTGTTCTTGGTGATGAGATCCTGCGGTTTGAGCATGTAGTCGTAGAGGTTGGCGGTGAGGAACATCGGATCGTGCGCGCACCCGTTCGCTGCGATGATCTCTGTGCCGACTTCGACGTGTGCGATTAGAGGAACTTTGACTGTGGTGAGTTCGATTAGCAGATGCGCTTTGTCTTTGCTCAATCGCTGCACCATCATCACCACGAGCTAATGCTGGACTTGGTATTGGCATCTCTGTTAGCTCCAAGACAGAATGCTCCGCCTGATGAGGCTCAACCAGTTTTGCCACGTCGCGATTCGGATAAAACGACACCCTTGGTTCATTACAAAACGGACATCGCGAGCTTCGCTGAAGTGCTTGACGTAGACCACTCGATGAGAAAGTTTTCCCACAGCATGTAGTAACTATTGGTTCATCAAGTACCTCCATAGATATTGGGCAGGCCGGCTCTATATTATGTCGACGAATACCTTTCTGGGTCCTTGCTTGCAGCATTAACAGTGGGCGTTCATGATCAAGTGCACCCTGTTGCTCAGTCACACACCGAGTAGCGGTACCATCTTCGTTCTGGGTAATAGTGGCAATAGTCATCGTAGCTGGAGCTGCGTGTGCTTGGTGTGAATCTACATTTTCACGCCCTTGCTCTCGATCATAAGCATCCAGTAAACCTCGTAAATGTGGTATAGCCCACTCTAGTGACGATTTCACCCCCTGATTGTTACTTGTAGTATTCCTCTGTTGCCACCCCGATCGTTCCTGCTCGAGCTCTGTCTGTCCTACATGATGAGTCTTCTCCATTTGCTTCATCTTACGTTGAAGCTGTTCTTGTTTCGTCTTCGACTCTATCATCTCCAACTTGTACTTATTGATAATATCTGCCAAGTCCTCCCGAAGGTCTCGATTTTGCTGCTCCAAAGCGTCTGCTCGTTGTCGTTCCTCATCACATTTTCTCTGCTGTTCTCTCAACCTTCGCTTCAGTTGGTTTATTGCTTCATTTTTCCGCGCCAAATCCATCCTTGCTCTGTCGATTTCACCCCAAAGATGCTCTCGTTTGTTGGCGAAGTTCTGGCGTTCATTCTGCAGGTTTTGTTCAAAATTCTGTTTTTCTCTTGTCTTTTCATGCTCCTGGCGCTCGATGCGCTGCTCTAGAGTCTGATTACGCTGCTTCAGGATTGCCTCGAGGTTTACCAGAGCAGCGCGGGACTCGCCCGCTAGTTGTCGAGCGCTCGGTTGCTCTCTTGGCCTGCTAACAGGAGCAAGGAAGCTGTGCCGCCCGCCCAACGCCATCAGAAGTAAATTTCTGAATGCTGATTGGCTTTGGAATTGAAAATATTTGATTTTCGAGAAACGTAAACATTTGAGACCTCCATGTGCGAGGTATACTTTCGTGGACGCGAAAACATTGCATGATTTGAATGTCCGGTGTACATGGACTCCGTGATACAGAATGC
This sequence comes from Phytophthora litchii, assembly GCA_002812785.1. Classification (NCBI taxonomy): domain Eukaryota; phylum Oomycota; class Peronosporomycetes; order Peronosporales; family Peronosporaceae; genus Phytophthora; species Phytophthora litchii. Next base: position 15,105 of record PCFV01000035.1, on the reverse strand, counting down.
GACGTCGCTAACCTGGTCACAACACTAGGTCTTTAGGATATCCAGTGTCAGGGCGAAGTTATAGTGCAGCAGACTGCTAAACATACATAACAGGTTTGCAATCGAGTCAACAAAGGTCTCGAAACTTTGGTGTGCACCTTCAAAGCGATAGGAGCGAAGCGACGTGCTCAGTGCATTGTATTGTATGAATCCTTGAAACGCCCCCAAAATTCGTGTATGTCAACAAAGGGTCTCGAAATCTACGTGTACACCATCAGCAGCAATAGGAGGGAGGGATGCGGAGCAACATGCTCAGTGCATTGCATCCCTCAACCTTGGGCCGAACAGGTATACAGTTATGCAGGAGCGAATTCAACAACGGCACACAAGCTGCGTGACGCAGCACAAGTCGATCTCCTGCATGCTCTTGATCTCAAACACGTCATTTCCATGTTGAACTCAAGCTCCCAGTAACCGCGGTGACTCCTGCGGCCGACTTCGTTCGTGGCCGAGCCTGCCAGGAAGCCTTCAATGTCACGGCCAACGAAGTTAGCAATGACCGACAACTCGACAGTCGATCGCCAACACAATGGTCACCAGCACAATAGTCGTCAGGTAGTCCGATGTCCACTAGTTGAAGCTGGCAAAGTTTTCGCACAACTCGACAGTCGATCGCCAACACAAAGGTCACTAGCACAATAGTCATCAGGTAGTCCGATGCCCACTAATTGAAGCTGGCAAAGTTTCGCTGGAAGAAATCCCAAAGCTGAGGTATGATCTTCTGGTTGTAGAATACCAGAGCCGAGAATGGCAATGCCGCTCTCACTTACTCGACATAGTTCAGTTCGTCTCGAACATAGACACCAGAAGAGCGTACAGCTTCAGGACACAAGCAGCCAAAGAGACGTCTTCGTCCGCCTCAGCAACAGCCCCAAGAACTTCACGTGCATCGAGAATAGTCTTTTGCGGTCTTGCTTCGTTCACTCCTCCCGCGCAATCGTTGCATCTTCACTTCTCCCGTGCAATCGTTACATCTTCGCCAACCTGCGCAAGCTGTTACCTTGTTCTGTAGATGCTCATTCTCCGGTTTCTCTTGTAGATGTTTCCGTCAACACAATCAAACTCCAAAATGACGCCGATGTATTCTACCGCCCAGCGCGTTGGCACATGTATCATCCGGCCCGTGCATTCCCAGCCAACAAAGATGCACCACATTTCGTGTCTACTGAAATGACACCAGGAGGTGATGCTGGGTATGAGCGCGACACTTATAGTCACATCTTCATTCTTGCGGTCCAGTGCCAATCAGCCTCGGTCGATTTCGTCTAAGTTATTCCGCAGAGAGGAAGCTGTGCTCTATCGGTACCTGGTGGCGCAAGTCGTCGATTGATCTGGTGCTAACCTCTGCGGCAGACTGGAAGTACACTACACCGAGCCTGAGTCGGATTCAAAGTCCGAGCCCAATAGATCTTCCAGGGAAATGATACTATGTGCAAGGCTGCGTAGAGGTTGGCGAGGAGCAGGTTGACTTGCTGCGAGATGAGGAGAGTCGTGACGCTCATGCTTGAGTGCTGCATCATCTTGCGAGGCAAACAATCGTGCAGATCGACGTGGAGCAACGGTAGGCGTAGCAGTTGTAGCAGTCCTAGACGTACATGCAGTAGACGCCGCAGAGCTCGATGAAGTAGTTAACATTGCACTAGTTGGAGCAGAAAATATTCGTGTCCCAGCTTTCATGTTTTCCTTGATCAATGAGGTTGGATCCATTGCATTATTGGAAATACCTGACATCCTAATTCCTCGTGAGGTGTTGACTATTGGTGCAGTCAGCACACGAACTAGTATAGGTACCTTGAGAGGAGGTCGATCTACGACAAGACAGATTGGTCTGAGTGTTTACAGAATTCTCTGTTACTACGTCATCCTAATTCCTCGTGAGGTGTTGACTGTTGGTGTAGTACTTGGAGGGGGCAACGGCAGAGCAGCTAGCCCCGCTTCAATTGATGCAGTACTTGTTGGTACAGTAGCAAATGGTGCCTTGAGTGCAGCACCTGATGCAGGATCAGGTCGTGGACATGTAGAATGGTTCCTGCCTTGTGATAAGGAACTTAACGTTGTACTCGGTACTGCAGATGATGTAGCATTTGATTGTGTGCTAGCGACACCACTTGACACAGATCCCGTGGTTCGACGGCGTGAGGATGATGAAATTGTCGATGCAGCAGTCGAAGATGTACTCAACGCAGTTCTTGACCTTGAACGACGGCCACTGGTAGTACTGTGTGATCGCGCGGTTGAGAAACGAAGTGAAGATAAGACAGACCGTACCATGTGACGCGGGACACGAGTTGGCGGAGCGTCACTCCCGACTGTAGAAGTACAAAGATCTCCCTGCGTAGTAGATCGCGTTTGTGACCAATTGTCGGCAGTGGTGGTCACCATGGCATCGTTGGGCGGAGAATTCGACGTGGCAATTGGAGTCGCATCTGACACAGTAGTCATTGGGTTACTAAACCTTGACGATCGGTGATGAGGAACCTCAGACCGTGCGTGAATTCTGTCGCTCCGATTTTCTCGATGTCGGGTTTACGTGTGCTTGAGCTACTGTTGATGTTCCGTCGACTACTTTGAGCTTGACGAGATGAAGTTATCGACAACCTATCAGATTGAGGAACTGGAACTGTCGTACTCGACGTTTCAACGTCTGATATACCGAGAACTGAGCATTCCCTTCGGTGAAGCTCTACAAGTTTCGCCATATCACGGTTTGGGTGCGTCGATAATAGTCGTTCGCGCCAAAATGGACAGTGTGGACTTCGTCTAATAGCTTGTCGTAATCCTTCTGACGAGAAAATCTTGCCGCAACTTCCGGTAAGCACAGGTAATCCAAGCAGTTCGAGAGTGATCGGGCACGTCAATAACCCCTCGCGCTCCATCAGGTTTTTCTGGGTAATTTTACGCTGAGCCTTTGTCGCATTGCTCACTTGTTCTAGTAGCTGTGTCCACAGGCCCACGTTTGAAGGTTGTCGAAGGAACTTGTGCGTCGTTCCAGGTTGACTCTTACCAGCATCGCCTTTCTCATTAAGATATATTCGATCATACGCGCTCAACAAACTCCGCAACTGATGTATCGTTGTTTCTAGCGTCGAGCTCAGTTCAGCTTGTGCTTCATTTTGCCTATTATTCGCTTGCTCTTGTAACCGTGCACGTTCTTCTTCAAATACGTTGCTCTGCTCTTGTAATCGAGTTTCGAGTTGCTCCACAGTCTCTTTCAGCCTCTTTTGTTCTCTGATTAGATTGTGCCGTAACTTGTGTGAACCTCACTTGTTGATCACGAATCAATTTGTTCTGTTGTTGCAGCCGTTTCTCAAGTATCTCCACATTCTCTTTAAGTACTGGTATTTGTTTTGCTTCTTCACTTGATTTTACCGTAGCTTGTGAAGGTATCGCCTGTTGATCATGCAAACGTTGCCTTAGAGCTCCGAGTTCTTCTCGCAATGCACTCTCCGCCTGCCTGTGCTCCGATCGGCTGCTAAGAGCTTCCTGAAGTTCGTCCTTCTTGGTTCGAAATGCGTCCTGCAAGTCTTCAATTTCACCCCAGAGCTGCTCCCACTTCTCACGTAGCGATATCTCTAGCTCCTTCGCTTTATTTGCATAGCGATTCTTGTCCTTTTCCAGCTCTTCATTGTGCACTTGCAATTCCTCGTTCTTCTGCTGAAGATCTCTGATCCGCTCACTGAGCCTGGCGCACTCTGTCAGCCCTGATGTAGACTTCTGCCAGCTTGACGAACAGTTCAGTGGGCTGTTTGCACTCCTGCAGCGCGCAAAGTGAGCTGCATGGTCCGCTGGTCATCATCGCAGTAATAACGCCACAGCTATTGCACCGTCTAAATACCGACTGCTGATTGGCTGAATATGGTAATTGACCAAATGTTGAAGTGGTCTTCAGGAATTTGAAAAGTAAAAGTGTGGGTCTGGTAGGTGTCAACAGGCCAAAATGTGGGCCAACCATTTCTTGAGCAAAACTGCCAACCATGATTATCAGGCCAAATGACAACCGTGACAGCAATATCTTGGGGTGAACCATTTTATCCATCGCCTCAGTTCTTGAAATTGTCTTTGTCTAAAGACTGATGGTGCGATTCAATCAAAGTGAAAGTCTAAAGCGTACAATCACTCCCAGTGACACTGAGAGCGTGTGTGAATGTCTGCTAGATCGTCTTAAGCGACAGGAAACAGCGAATCAGCGTATTTGGTGGTGTGCACTCAACTTTACTGCAGGCATTTTGCTCCGATGGCGGTATACAGGTTAAGGTGTTGAAAACGTCAGTCAGTCGAGAGCGGCGCTCGCAGCTCGATGAAAGTCCACTAAGTTCACCACGTCGACGTTTCTGTGGACCCCTTCTTTTGCGCCGCAACACAGACAAAATGAAGTTCGTGAGATCATCTTCCGTAGTGCCCCCATCATTTTTTTTGCCACAGCACTCAGTTCTTGTCCATCAAGTGCTATAGTTTATCCGCATACTGTTGGCCACTCATCCAGATTTACGAAGAATTTTAACTGATCGTTTCACAAAGACGCTGCTCCAGCTGTGTGACTTCCTCGTCCTTGCATCCCGCAGCTTCCTCCACTTACGTCGTTCCTGCTTTAGCTGTGCCTGTATATCCCTGTTCTCTTTCTCCAGCCTCCTTAACCTGCTGATCGAGTGTATGGTAGCGTTCCCTGTCTAGCAGCTCCATCGCCATCAAGATCTTAAAACGTCGCAAAAATCGACAACATCATCCGTCTTCGGACAAAAAGTGGTCGCTTGAATGTCACGTATTATGTTCGCCACACAAGCGCGACATTCAAATATTTTGGCGGGAGCTGACGTTCAAATTTTCCCGCGCTCTCATTGGCGGAACGTCAGTTGTAGATTCAAATCTGCAACCAGTTTGGGCGCGTGTCAGTCCCCATTCCACTTCACACAAAATATCCCCAGAGCTGAGCTCCTCGCCAAACCGCTGCACTCCCTGGACTCTACACCCGCCATTCAACTTTCTGCAATGGCAGTCCACGAGATGAGGAGCCCAATCCGCCGCAAGGTGCACGAGATGCAACCGCTCACGCCTCATGTTGCAGGAGCCTCCAGTATTCAGCCGAGTCCCAACCGCACGGAGGCTGCGGCGGCAATGATGCATCTACTCACAGGCAGCAACAGCCAAGAAACCAAGACTTGTCCGGCCTTGAAACCTTCGAAAACCAAGCGGAGATATGTACGCAAAGCCCCGAAGAAAGTGGGGACATCCGCTAAACGACAGATCAAAACGGCGTGGATGGAGGCAGATGCAATTGGGAAACCCCCTGTTAAAGCTGATGTAGGACGAACGGCGAAGACACAAGAGGACAAGGGAGATTGGAGGATGGATGGAGATGAAGTGAAATTCTTCCCCTTTCGAGAGTACAACCGGAAGGACAAGTCACTTGGACTACTCTGTGAGAAGTACGTAGATGTTTGATGCCATGGGCGATTGGTTTGTTAACGGTTGTTGTTGGAATAGTTTTTTGAAGTTGTATAGAGATAGCAAGATGTCGGATATCTGTCTGGATCAAGCAGCTATGGAGCTGGGAGTGGAGCGGAGACGGATTTATGATATTGTGAATATTCTCGAGAGCATTCACCTAGTGAGTCGCAAAAGCAAGAACTTGTACAACTGGCACGGACTAACCTCCCTCCCGACCTCTATCAGTGCGATGAAGGTAAGAATGCAGTCAATGTTAGATGGTTGTTGGTATTTGTTTTATTAATCATCAGTTGATTTTAGCAAAGATATGCGGAAGTGCAGCAAGTGACTCCGACTGACTCAAGTGGATCGGAATACCCACCGATCAAAAGTAAGTTGTTTCGTGAAAATAATTGCCTGACTAACTGGAAGCTCACGGTAAATTGCTACTTTCTCGTGTTGTCCAGGTGATCGTCGGAGAGGAAAGTCATTGTCAAAGTTGAGTCAAATGTTCGTACAACTCTTCCTTGAAAAGGTACGTCCACTTAAACTTTGGATTGCGGATTAAAAACCTCATTTATGTTTCTACTGCTCAGGAGGACTGCATTATCCCACTGGATCAAGCTGCTAAACAGCTCATTCAGATGGAAGACAGTGAAAACGAAGAAGATCGTCTTCTCAAAAGTACGTTGCGATGCTATTCTTCATTCGCAATATTTGCTCACAGAATATTTTGCACTGCAGCCAAGATTCGACGACTATATGACGTGGCAAATGTTTTGGTAAGCGTGGGATTGATTGAGAAGCTACAGCTTTCCAACTCCCGGAAGCCCGTATTTCGGTGGAAAGCGCGTAGCGTTGCAACCTCTTCAACATCGTCCGCGGTTGAGGAAAGCGCGAACAAATCTACCCAGCTTCTCCCCGCAAAGTCCGAAACGATGTCTTCGGAAGCTGAAATTGAAGACACCGACGTGATGAAATCCTCTCAGTCGTGCGATAGTGATATGTTCGATGACGGTAGCGACTCCCAATCTGACGCTAGTAGCTGTGGTTCGAAGCGGAAGCAAACTGATCAAGATGGAAGTGATGTGAGCATGTCGGATGGCGAATCTACCACCAAGCGCAAAAGGGAGACACGTGTGGACAAGCGAGCAGAGGATGAAAAGAGAGTAAGTCTGCTTCGGATGGATGCCAACAACGAGCCCATGCATCCGCAGATTATTCTCTGTGAGCAGCAGGAACAAGTCCAACTATACATGCAGCAGTACATCCGTGAGTACGTCAACTACTTGGCTGCGCATCAGAAGCTTCCTGATCCCACCACTCTGACAAAAAATGCAGATACCAGAGGTGGGTTGATCACTCCCTCCACTTCCAAGCCCAGTGCCGTTGCTACCTCAAAAGATATCCACGGTACCCCAGTGAGTCTCCCGTCGCTTGCTGGCAGTATCCAAGATTTGCTGTTGTCGGAGAGTCCTCAGTCTGTGGCGGACATCGTGGCAGCTCGAGTCTTGAGCACTCCACAGCCTCCAATTGCGACGTCTCCAGTTGCTGCTGAACCGGAGGCTGAGGCGAGTCCAAGGCCGTTGATCCTCAGCGCAGGCAAGAAGCAAGCGGTACCAGTTGCCAAACCCATGCTGTCAACAACCAAACCGGCGACCACAATTTCAAAAGGTGAGGAGCGGTATGACGCACCGCGGAATCTCATCAAGGCTCTCCATCCACGCTCACAGTCGTAGGAATATTTAAGCTCATAGCAGGCGAACGCTGATAGTGACGAGCTGGTTTGGAGAACCCTTTGCTGTATTGTGCAATGTATCTCAATGTGAGTGTATCTACCTTGTTGAGTCGAGCTTGGGCTCCAGGCGCGGTGCTGTGACTAATCTCGGTTACGGCATGTCTGCTTACTACTCGTCACGCTGTTCATGATGGCATAACTCAAAGAACCATCTCGGTCCGATTCAACCTGGTGACTATGGGGAAGCCACCGCAGCGAAATTCAACGCGGGACCGTGAAAAAGCAGAGCGGGTGACATTGCGCAGCATCGTTCTCGAGCTACAAGCTCATTTGAATGCACTGTCGACGTTGACACGGTCTCAGTTACAATCCCGTCACGGTGGCAAGTCTGCATGGAGAGGTTTAGCCGAGCGCCAAGCACACGCCAGAAAAGCAGCAGAGCAAACGAATCGAGTCTTGAACGAGCGAGTGCAGAGTAATGCAGACTGGATTCAACGGCTGTGGGAGCTACTACATGAAAAGCGGCGAGCAACTGAAGGTGTGGGTTTCAAGAGGATGACAACACTGCAGCGCAAAGCGGACGACAACCTCGTGCTGGACCAACTGAAGCAGCAAGCTCAAACAGCAATGACGGAGTTGCCGAATGTCTTTGCAATGCATGGTGTCAATGTACTCAATGCGAGACCGCGAGAGATGATGATATTTGGACTCACGAACAAACAGGAGAAGCACAGTCGACCTTGGTATGTGTGCGACGGATACCATTCGATATGCACTCGACGTCGACCGCCGTGTGGACAGCTCTCTCACGTCCGAAAGATAGCTTTGCTTCGGAAAGCAGCTTTGGAACAGCTTCCCATGGTCTAACGTTGAAAGCTCGCGTTGTGGAACGTACGCCGAGTGTTTGTGCGATGAAGGTGCAAGATAAAATGCTTGTAGATAGTGGGGTAGTCGAGTATCACGCTGTGGTTTGTCGAAGTACGCTAGCTCAGCCTCACGGAGCTAGTGTGTTTGTGTGGCGGTCACTTTTCACGCTAGCGGACGGAAGCGTCATGTACGAGGATACAATATGGGCTGCAGTTACTCGCGGACCGTCAGATAGCATGGAGGCGTTTGTGGCGATCGTGAGTCAGTCCCAGCTCCAGACAAAGGCCGGCTTTGGTGACTCTGGAAGCATCCAAAGCTCAGTCATGCCAGCAGTCCAACGATGCGTCAACAGCATTCTCTCCAGCACCGAAGACATGCTGCTTGACGAGAGTTTGAGTAAATCATCACGTTCCAGCTCTAGCAGCAAAAGCTTGGATGAACCGACTGGATCAATTACTGTGTAAGCTAAGCTTCTACAAGGGTCTAGCTCGCATCAAGGGCGTTTTTGCATTTTTAACATTGTTCCTTTCACGAAAACTTGCTGTGTGTTTGACAACCTTTTCTCTGTCGGTGAGGATTGCTTTGCTCAGCCTTACACGACAACCTTCGGGTTCTGCTTAATCTCCTCCAGCAACTCTTGCACTGTACGAAAGTGAACGTTCGGGAAGAACTCGGCCTTGTCGCGCTTCACTTTCTCCTGATCAAGTTTCAGGACTCCCAATGGGATGTATAACTTGAATTCAGCGACAATCGCAGCCTCGCTGAGGTCTCTCTTATCAGCCACCTTCTGCAGTTCATCAAGCGGCTCAAAAGAAATCTTGAGGTCGGACAAGCCACCTTCGGTCCTTAGTACTTCTGTCAGTTCCAGCCATGTCGTATACGAACCCTGCACGTAGGTGAAGTGACGCCATTTAATGGGGCTTTTCAGCAACACTGCAACAGCCTTCGCCACATCACGAGCACAGACAGTCGTGAACTTATCGTTTCCAGTGCCTGGGATTGTCATCGTGTTCGTGTTCAGGTCCAAGGCGTACAGTGGACCGATGTCCGGGTGACAACGGTTAGTACTCGGGACGATGTAGTCCATGAGGAACCCGACCGTGATGACAGTCCACTCGAGTTCACTTTGTTCCTTGAGCGCGTTCTTCACAGGCAAGTTAAACTAGTATGCCGTTCCCGGTTGTTCCGTAAAATCCTCCGTGTTTCCGCCGTATTCGGATGGAACGAAGCGCTTACACTTGGGCGTTTGCTTACAAGCCTCGATCAGTGCCAAATGAATTTCGGCGTACGCTGGGGTAATGTCAGAGATTGTGCTGACAAGGGCGTCACAATCCTTCAGCAGTTCCACGAACTGTGGAATGGACGAGTAATTAGTGATACGTTGCTCCACAAGACCCTTCTTGCCATCAAAGAAGTCCTTGCGCGAACGGGTGAGAACGACGATTTCGTGTCCGGCAGCGGGAAGTTCATCGACGAAGTGCTTGGCAAATGATCCGGCTCCAGCGATAGCGACGCGCATGATAATTGCAGGAAGATGAACTTGCTAGTGTTGGTGGTTGATGTAGGCATGAGAGCGACGATTGAATAATGACAAAGGTTCTGGCTAACAAGAACTACACCAAGAGTATGAGTAAGGGAGGGCGGACATGCTAGTGCTCTGACTAATCGCTGATCAGTCAGACTACCACTGCAACGTCTACTTGACTCATCATTTCATTTTTGCCCCAGCTATTGCGAAAGTTGCTGTACCCCCCGACATTTGCTTAGGCTGCTTCGGTTCAATGCCACAGTGCCCAATGTTCAGCATTCCTTTTCCGTCGTCGAGGCAGACCAATGAGGATGTCAAACCCAGGAATGTAGATCAAAAACACATCGCTTGTGGTACGAAGGAAGCGGAAGGGTGTGGTGCATGTACGTAATCGAGCTGAAGTATAGTTCGAGGAGATGGAATGCTACGCAGTGTTCCGCTGCGACCACTCCGGCTATAGCGCGCGCTACTGGTACCGTGACGTGAACGCGGCTAATACATACTCGAGCTCCTCAAGAACGCGATACTAGGACAAGGACGCATGCAAGCCTTTAGGAGACCGACGATAAACGTGGAGATGAGATCGTGTGAGACTTGGATATTTGCTCAAGCGTACCGTGACGTTCTTCATTCCGCCATGGTATAGCCAACATAGGGCGGTAAAGAGACACTCATCGCGACTTGCCCTACTATACATGAACACGACTCCAGAATCACTCCATTTTGTAGATGAAATTCACGTTGCGTCTTGGAAATTCTCAACAGATTCTGATAACTGCTGGATGCCAACCTTACGAGCAGCACCACCGTCAACATGTACTTCCGACAATAGCGCAATTCAATCAATTCAATACAGCAATGTCCACCGCCAAATTAAGGGCAACATGGCGAGTACCAAACACTTCTTTTCATGACAACGCCGTGCTTGTATCAATCCATCAATCTCCGCGCTTCATAAGAGTGCTCTGCCCCTTTACCACTCTTGACATGTTCGAGAACGACCCAAAACGAAACGGCTGCCACGTACCCGACGTGAGAACTTATGTCGTCGGACCAGGCATCTTGCAGTGAAAGTATACAACTCAGACCTGTGACACTTAATTCGGCACACTGTACTGTCTAAGCTCTGGCCCGTCGCAATCTAGAAGATTCTAAAGCTCGAGAAGGTCTTCCCTCCCGCTAGTTTTGCAGCTTCGACACAAACCGTGGACGTCGCCCCGCCTGCGGATCGATGGAAGTTTCGACAGCCGAACCCAAAACAAGAAAGATCGCCTGCTTAGTTTGGGTCCTCGCCGTTGTTTGGCTGATGGCAGCCCTCATTCTTCAATCTCCCCAGTTGGAATCAAGACACAAGAAGCAGAGACACCATGAGCGCTCCGGAAGCTGAAACGTTCGCCTTCTCGGCCGACATCAACCAGCTGCTGAGTCTGATCATTAACACGTTCTACTCGAACAAGGACATTTTCCTGCGTGAGCTCATCTCGAACGCCTCGGATGCCCTCGACAAGATCCGCTACTCGTCGCTGACGGACGCCAGCGTGCTGGACACGGACAAGAACCTGGAGATTAAGGTGATCCCGGACAAGGCCAATGGTACGCTTACCATCCAGGACTCGGGTATCGGTATGACGAAGGCTGACCTCATCAACAACCTGGGTACGATCGCCAAGTCGGGCACCAAGGCTTTCATGGAGGCCCTGGCTGCCGGCGCTGACATCAGTATGATTGGTCAGTTCGGTGTGGGTTTCTACTCGGCTTACCTGGTGGCTGACAAGGTCGTGGTGCACTCGAAGCACAACGATGACGAGCAGTACGTGTGGGAGTCGGCTGCTGGTGGCTCGTTCACTGTCACGCCTGACACGTCGGAGCCCATCCTGCGTGGTACGCGCATTGTCCTGAAGCTCAAGGAGGACATGCTGGAGTACCTTGAGGAGCGCAAGCTTAAAGACCTGGTGAAGAAGCACTCGGAGTTCATTGGCTTCCCCATCAAGCTTTACGTCGAGAAGACGGAGGAGAAGGAAGTGACTGATGACGAGGAGGAGGAAGACGAGAAGGAGGGCGAGGATGACAAGCCCAAGGTCGAGGAGGTCGAAGAGGAGGAGGGTGAGAAGAAGAAGAAGACCAAGAAGATCAAGGAGGTGACCCACGAGTGGGACCACCTGAACAGCCAGAAGCCTATCTGGATGCGCAAGCCTGAGGATGTGACCCACGAGGAGTACGCCTCGTTCTACAAGTCGCTCACCAACGACTGGGAGGAGCACGCTGCTGTTAAGCACTTTTCGGTGGAGGGCCAGCTGGAGTTCAAGGCCTGCCTGTTCACCCCCAAGCGCGCTCCCTTCGACATGTTCGAGGGCGGTGCCAAGAAGAAACTGAACAACATTAAGTTGTACGTGCGTCGTGTGTTCATCATGGACAACTGCGAGGAGCTCATGCCTGAGTACCTGTCGTTCGTCAAGGGTGTTGTCGACTCGGAGGACCTGCCGCTTAACATTTCGCGTGAGACCCTTCAGCAGAACAAGATCTTGCGTGTGATCAAGAAGAACCTGGTCAAGAAGTGCCTGGAGATGTTCGCCGAACTTGCTGAGGACAACGAGAAGTACAACAAGTTCTACGAGGCCTTTAGCAAGAACCTGAAGCTCGGCATCCACGAGGACTCCACTAACCGTACTAAGATTGCTAAGCTTCTGCGTTACCACTCGACCAAGTCTGGCGAGGAGGTGACGTCCCTGGATGACTACATCTCGCGCATGCCCGAGAACCAGCCTGGTATCTACTACGTGACGGGCGAGAGTAAGAAGTCTGTGGAGAACTCGCCATTCATTGAGAAGCTCAAGAAGAAGGGCTACGAGGTGCTGTTCATGGTTGAGGCCATTGACGAGTACGCCGTGCAGCAGCTGAAGGAGTACGAGGGTAAGAAGCTCATCTGCGCCACCAAGGAGGGCCTCAAGATGGAGGAGACTGAGGACGAGAAGAAGTCGTTCGAGGAGGCTAAGGCTGCCACGGAGGGCCTGTGCAAGCTCATGAAGGAGGTCCTTGACGACAAGGTTGAGAAGGTGGAGATCTCGAACCGTATTGTGGAGTCGCCGTGTGTGCTGGTGACGGGCGAGTACGGCTGGTCGGCCAACATGGAGCGTATCATGAAGGCCCAAGCTCTGCGTGACAGCAGCACTTCGGCCTACATGACGTCCAAGAAAACCATGGAGATCAACCCGTTGCACCCGATCATTAAGTCGCTGCGTGAGAAGGCTGAGGCCGACAAGAGCGACAAGACAGTGAAGGATCTGATCTGGCTGCTGTATGACACGTCGCTGTTGACCTCGGGTTTCAGTCTGGACGAGCCCACGACGTTCGCCAACCGTATCCACCGCCTCATCAAACTCGGCCTGAGCATCGACGACGACGACGACGCCGCTGACGAGTCCATGGAGGACCTTCCTCCGCTCGAGGGCGAGGACGAGGAGGAAAGCACGATGGAGGAGGTGGACTAAGTGCCTCGTGCTATAGTCGTTGACAGACCTCGAGGTCGCCTCGGAGACTGTTAACTCTCGCTAGCTATGCATTTTTTGGTGGTGAGGTTAGTTAGATCTTCATAGTCGAAGGTTACATATATTTACGATTCGCCTTCCCTACAGTACTTGTGATTGTTGCTGAAGATAGCAATTATAGTGAGCACTGAGATTGAGCGAGCGTTGACAGCGATTCCGTGGTGTTGGTACTACGACTACGGACGCCCAATGCACCTGCATCGACGTCTCCCATCCAGCTCTCCAACCTATGCACGTGCTTTGAATTTGAATGCTACATGTACATGAACAAATTTTCATTCCTAAACGATATTTTTTTACAGAATTTTTCACCTCGTGAATACCCTACTTGGTGAAGGTTGCAGCTAGAAGAAGACTTGCACCTTCACTTTGTATTGCATTGGACGTCTTGGATGGCGTTCTTGTCTGTTAATCTGCTGATTTGCCTCCAGAACCAAGCAACTCACAAAGGTACTTCTTTAATGGCGAAGTGAAGCATCAGTAGTTCTACAGGAACTTGGGGAGATCATCGCTCCACACATGTTTCGGACACACTTGGTCTTCAAAAGCGATTCCAAACATAGGATGATTGGATCTAAAAACCATTTCCGCCACGAAAACGCTGGCTTTGAACACGACCTGAAAAACAACAGGAGGCAGATTTGTACCAGCAATAGTCAAATAAAAATGCATGCAAGGAAATGGAAGCAACTGTAGGGAGCCGACACGCTCCCTAAAGATGTTGCCTTAGTATATGTTCGCTGTAGTGGGAATTGCAAAGTAAGCTACGACCCATGCTGGCCTATGAGACCGTCAAGGTTGACCATTCTAGTAATGCAGACCAGCAGTCGAAAAAATAGCTTGCACTATCCGCCGTACCAAATATTTTCTTGCAATGCACTGCTGCAGCACATGTCAATATACTTACAAATTCTCAATTCCAGGGTTTCATGAGTCACAGCACACTGCTTACGTAACGTTTTAGTTGTTCCCATACCCGTCAAACGTTCCCATTGTCATTTTTCCTCACGTCTGCTAAAGGGACGTAAAAACCACTGCTTTAAGAGGCTGTATTGTACTGTACTTCCAGAGGTCATGAACGAAGATAAAGCAATGCATACGCCTACGATTTAATTGAAAATCCTTGAAAACTTTAGTCGCCAGTAATAAGTCTGAGACCTCACTGGCAAATCCAAACGCGATCAGAGCTATAATTCGACAAGAAACGTCCAACAACAGTCTTTCAGCTGTACAGTGAAATCCCTACCGATGCTTATCTGTATTATAATAGTAAATACAAGCCAGTTTCAACACTTAATGCACATCCACTTGTCATCCGTTTCTCCGTTATGCGCAATCTTGCTGCACGTTATGACTGAAAGTCATCCGGCTGAACGTTATCGCCTATAAACCAGCAGAGATTTTAAGGAATGCATTATTTTATCCTTCACAGCCATTGCATGTTGTACAACATACATATACTCTGCATTTTACCTAGTGCTCTAGACTCCCTGTTACCCAACTAATAGGTTTTGTCGTTTTGCTGTAACCGTTAATACCTTCTTTGCTTCAGTATAACATTAATCCACGGTCTATCATATCCAGTCGCCTACCTACCGGGAGTTTCCTAACTCCTGGCTTCTGCGTTGAATATAGCTTCTGCAACTTACTCGTTGACGACGGCGTGTTGACGGCGGGTAACACCATCTGATGACAGCCTCCCAATTCATAAATGAGCTTCCTTGTCAAAGAAAATCCTCCAGCAGGCCCTGGTAGCAACTCACTTCCAGTTTTGCACGTTAACGCTCAGTGCTCAAGCCTGAAGAACAACTTCCACTAGCCATGAGGTTTTCCCACTTTGTTCTATTGGTGGCTGTTATGCTGCTTGCAAGTTTGGATACCACCTCAGCGTCCAAGAACTCGAAATTGACAACACCCCAGACTCCAACTTACATTCATGAGAGTAGCACCCCAACCAAGAGGCT
>PCFV01000034.1:0-97908 GCA_002812785.1 Phytophthora litchii | reverse complement strand
AAGAAGAAGCCACCGAGCGATGCGAACGCACACACGATGATGGCATAGGTGCGACTACCCTCAGTAGGCTCGCCGTCCTCCGTGTAGCGATTAATCGGTATTGCCACCATTGCTCGAAGAAGGGGAAGTAAGTGAGTGGTGGTTGTCTGCACCAAGGCGCAAAATGAAGAATGAGTCTAGCGGTGACTTTGCATTGGGTGTGTTGAGAAAGCCACCGTCAGGAGGTTAAAACATGATGAAGCACGAGGTTACCTTGACGATGCAGGCGAGCGCAGTTGAACATCAACATGTTTGGATTTAACGGAAGTTGTGTTGCTGTTCCAGACTGGATGTGTGAAGTAACGGCCCAGGTTGCGTATATATCTTGATAGTACGGATAATTGTAACAGTACCAAACGTTAACTGAGCACAATGACCGGATAAATGTCTACAACCACCTGTTATAATCGGGAACAATAACAGTTTTTTTCTCTACCACTTCAACCAGCACGGACCATTGGGAAAGTTGGCAGTCTCATCGAGACTCTCATGTATTGGAGATGGACGACATTGTCCAAAGTCTGAAGTCTGAAGTCTGAAGATAGTGAGATAGGTATTTCTGAAGCGCGAGGCGTCCGGCTCAAACGGATTGGAATTCATGTCGAGCTGTCCAAGTGCCATCTAGGGCAACACTAGGCGGTGATCAAGTTCATGAACACATACTGCATCGCATGCAGGGATGCCAACGACGTGCCGCCGTGCGAAGCGTTTAACACATCAGCAAATCGTCAACGAAAAGCTGATGGTGGTTGAAGTTTGCGCGGGCCTTGCTGGTCGTGTGGGATGCATCGCACACAGGATACTAAGCACTACGAATGAGACGCAAGCTTTTTGTGCTAGAATTGGTCACACGCTGTTATTTAACAGGTTTCCCTAAGCTTACATGAACGCTGACAGCTTCCCTCCGCACGAGTTTACAGTTAGTTGAATGTCGTTTTGAATGTCGTCGACTCAAGGTGACCGGACTCAACTCGTCAACTTGATTTGACTCGACTGGAAGCGCAACACTGTATATCTTCAAATAGTTGTTAACTTCAACCACAGTCTGGTGGTGTCGAGTGTTACACAGGCCAGTGTTCACGATTCGTGAATTGTGAATCACGAGCGCTTGTGGGTGGTAACCCAGGTGATGATAGGGATTCGCGTAAAAAGGTCAAGTCAACAGGAACTTCAACGCGGTGCAACCGGTAGCCCCTGTACTAACTACAGTTTACGATTCAACCTTACAAGCTTTTGTTAGTTAGCTCGAGAATTTCGCTCCACTACAATGCTACCATCAGTAAGAGTTTTATCTCGCAGTAAGGTTTGTCACTGGCATTTGACATCCCACCACTACAACAATGACGTTCTAAAGCTTACTGGTAACATGCTTCAAAGCCTAGCTCAGCCACATTACCTCACGAGCGGGAAGCGATCTAGTTAGGTACGTTGAAGCTGCGCGTTAAACGATTCTGTGTCAGCATTGCCAAGATCGTTCTGAATGATCTTGCCCAAGCACACAATCACGTGCCAAAGTATTCGAAGGACGAGTCCATCGAGTAGCTGCTGCTGATAGACTGATCGAAGCTCCAATCTACAGCTGACTTGGCGAGCATCATGTTTGTGTCGGATATCCGTGATCTAGTTCATGAAGTCAAGTCTTCATTTGGCGGTTAACCGATGGGTCGTAAAGTAAAGTAGTTCAAAGACCCACTAATACCCACAGCTACCAGCGTTGTGTGTGAGCGGTAGAGGCTTTAAAACTTAGTCTGATCGACTGTCTTTGGTAAGAAGAGAATAGAAAAGCTGTAAAGCGATCGCGTAACTTGTTCAAAGAAGACTAACTCAGCCAACACACTCCAAGATGATTACGACTACAGACAGACCACAGATCTGCACCGCGGCTTTCGATGAAGTATGGGTCAATAGTAACTGTACTTGCCATAGACACCAGCAAGGAATGATTCGGCGTGAAAGCCTTACGAAGCAACTTTCTGTGAGTAGTTGCTAATGGAGTATAGTTAGAGAATCGTGTCTGCTCCACACATTTGCCCAAGAGAAAAATACAGGCGCAAAACAAAGGTCAGGTAGTGTGGAGCATGAAGCACAGAGCTCTAGTAAACCTTCACTACCTTCTCTCTGTGGTGAGATTGCAGTCAGCCATTCTCCATTTTACTTTGGCCAGCCACTTTCTCCCATTTTCCATCACAGTCATGAAGATTATTGCATCCCTGGTATTCACTCTTCTTGCAGCCTCGAACACTTCTGCGATAACGTGCTCCACTTTACATTTCGTGCAAGATGCAGAAGGCAACACGGTATTCCTCGTGGACGACTGCAACAGCACCGTCACTAGCGGTTCCACTGTGACTATAGGCGCAACCACCACTCCGAGCCCAACAGGTTCAACCTCTTCAACAGTAACACCGACATCTTCCGCTTCATCCCAACAAGGTGGCAGTATATCCTCATCAACCACCACGGGAGGGTCGAGTACGACTACTACGACCAACACCAATACAACCGGATCAACAGGTGCTCCAGTCACATCTTCTGGTACTTCGTCGACATCCTCGACCACCACCACAGCTACTGGTACAGACACATCGGAGCCTACCGCTGCTATCAACGAAGGTACTTCAACATCTAGCGGTGATTCTCCAACACCAGGGGCTCCGGTTACGACTTCAGGATCTGGCACTGATGCCACGGAAAATGATGTCTCGGGTGTGACTGGGTCTTCCACTGAAACAACTACAAACACCGCGACTGCCACAAGTTCTGGTACGACCGGAACTAGTACAACTGCAACGACTTCAGATAGTACAGTCACCTCGACAAACACCGCCTCCTCTTCAGCAGCAGAAACTTCGACAGGAGCTGAGACCGAGACTTCAACAGCTATCAGTAATTCATCAACCAATGGCTCGACAGCAGGATCGAGTTCGACCTCCGAAGGAAGCGCCGTTGCAACCTCTACTTCATCAAATGCGTCGACTACATCTATGACTGCATCTGGCTCAGCTGCTGGAAATGCCTTAACACAGGGTTCTCAAATGACAGCAACTTCGACCGAGACAAGTTCACATGAGAGTGAAGCATCAAGGAGCTTTTCGAAGGGCAGTTCATTTCGAGGCGAGAGTGCATCAGCCAGTAGTGGTAACTCATCGTCTGAAAGTGACTCCAAAGGAAACCATTACCAGTCCACCAACAGCCAATCTAGCATGGGGTCCTTTGTGGGGGACGTTGGTAGCACCGAACAAGGTGAACACATCGTCGGTCAGGATTCATCCAGCAGGTCTGCCTCTAGTAGCAGCGCTGGACCCCGTATCGGAGAACAAGGTTTTTGGACGTCCGTTGTGTCGGTGTCACTTGCTACCGTAGCAGTCACGCTCATGTAGATATTTCAAACACGTTTGATCGACATCCTTTAGACAATCAAAACTGAAAATGCTCTATTAGTTAACACGAATCGTTCTACCTCGAATAGTTCCACCGCTGCAGTGAATGAGAGCTTTCCAGTGAGTTGCCATGTACTACCGGCCTTAAGCCTAGAGCTGGTCAGCTCAGTTTCCACATTCCCTTAACCACTCTCTAAATCACTCACGACAGATTTCTGTATATTTCTTCGCTACTTGGCGCTTCAAGTCTATCACTTCCACATTTTCCAGGTCTACGAAACCCAGTTGCTTGGTATCCTTTCGTTGTTATCATCGTCGACCGCAAAGACTGCAGCCAATGAGTCTACGTCAAGTAGTTCTGATTCGAGTACTGCTACCCGTTTACCCGACCACAATGCTGAAGCATCAAAAATCGGATCAGAAAGCCACAACACAAGACCACTGGGGATTCAAGCATCTCCCCCTCGTCGGTGACTGACACCAATTCCGAATCTGCGTCGAGCTCGGACATTTTAAATAACGGAGATGCTAGTCATCGCAGCGCTCCAGTTCCAGCACATACCAATATCGGTGTGAGCTTTCATGAACTAAGTGTGTGTACACTTACAGTGTCAACCTTGATAGTTGCAGGATTCGCTTAAAACGTTCAATAGTGACGCGACGGCAGGCTTGCCACATGTCCAATACCAAGTACCGTGCTGGGTTCATGAAAATCCTGCGCTCTACCCTCCACTCGAATTCTCGTCGGGGACAGCTCGCATCATTAACTTTAAACCCCATGAATGCTTTTACCACTTTCTGGTAATCGCATGCAAATGATTCTGTTGCTCCATCTACCGACTCACCGACTGAACAAACACATTCAACATCGACTGCGTCTACTAACGCCCCTGGGCCTCTGGAACCAATTTGGCGACAATGAATCCCTCAAGAATAACAAACGCTTCATCTACACCACAAGAAACTCTTGATGATCTCTCTTCGGTTTCTGCCCCTATCAAAGGAGATAACATCTCGTCGAGCTATACCACGAAACTCCAACGTCGACATCAGTCCCAAGGATCAATCCAACACTTTGGATGGCAATTCTCAGGACGCAGTGCGCAACGAAACTACCCACCACGGTAGCTTGAGTAACTCACTTGATGAATCTGCATTGGACAAAGCTGAAAATACTAGCCACGCTTCCAGTTCGAGTGACTCATTTGAAGGATCCGCATTGGATGCGCTAGGCAATAGTAAGCATTCGACCTTTTCTAGTCTAGAAGGTTCAAAAGCCAGAGGCACAAGCAGCGACAGCACTAAACTTGGTTCATTTGATGACGCCAACGAAATCGGCAGCGATAGTACCAGCCAATCGAGTAGTTCGAGTTCGGACCGTGTCATGACTTCAGTAGTAACTGCTGCACTGTCGATTTGAGTTGTTGCGCTCGTGATCTCTAGCCGATATTGAAAATAACGGAGGTTTTTAGCTGCTTAACGATCGATTTCTGGATTGACATCGCTCGAGACTCCAACATGTTGTTTTCACCAATATGCAAGGTTTCATGGCTTGTGTCCTTCCGAGTTGAAGCCCATGAAAAAACTCGTTGGCGCTGATGATGAAGACTGCAACTTAGAGTAGCAATATTTCCACCGCTGTAGACTTGTTCGTAGCAGCGTCATGTGTGAACCATTTCAGATCGACAGTCAATGCAGTCCCTAGGCATTCAACGTGAACTTTGACGCGCTGAACTGTAACAGCATTTCTTACGTCAGGCTGTGTCTCAATGGCCCTGCTCTTCCAGCCGTCCGATCGTAGCTCGACGGTTTCTGCTACACCTCCACCGCTGAAGAGTCGATCGACTTGTGTGAGCGTAAGACACTTGATCGCATTTCCCAACTCACTTCCCATATCGCGACGCAAGACCCAAGACCCAAGCCATGAAGTTCCTAACCCCGTTCCTGCTGGCTATCGTGATCGCCTCCGTTTCTGCCGCCGAGACAACTTCCTCGAATTCGATGTCCTCGTCAAATTCCACGTCTTCGTCGTTGTCAGCATCGGCATCTGCATCAGCGTCCACGTCTTCTGCAGGGTCGAGTGACTCTGGCAGTGCGAGCGAATTCTCCTCGAATGTCGGTTCATCTGAGTCCGATACCACCAAAACTTTTGGTTCGGCTGCCTCCAATAGCTCCGACGTTGAGGTGGGCGACTCGAAGAGCGGCTCAGAGGATCTAACCATCCAGAGTGATGAACGGTCAGGTGACGCCTCCAGCAGCAGTGGATCTGGCCTCGAAGAGAGCACTACCACTTCCGGTAGTGCATACCCGGACACTGGATCAAGCTCAGACGCTAACGCCATCCAGACGATGGCGTTCTACACTTCAGCCACCGTCGCTCTTGCCGTTGTAGCTCTCATCTGAACTCCGTTGTTTTGATTTCCATTCTAATACAGACATGTTGGTGCTGCCATTTGCATAACTCCATCTTAGCCGTGTATTCTTGGGCATCTCTATCTTCCAGGGAATTCTTCATCACCACGGACGCAATTGCGCCCGTTTCGAGAGCTATCGTCGTTTCCACCGTTTCCGTTTAGCATGGGCGTTAGCAGTCCCCACGACTTGCATTCCAACGATGGCCTGCCATGGATTCGTTGCAAAACGGTCAAGAATTTTTCTCCTGTCCGTTAGCAGATCCCCACGTCTTTCTCGAAAGCCTGTCGGATCTTCATTCGCACATTTGCGCTCCACAGCTCGCATCTACAGCTTCCAGTCGTCTACGTCCACAAGATGAAGTTCTTCACTGTCCTTCTCGTCGCTGCTGCCATTGCCACTCAGGGTATCATTGCGCAGGAAACCGGTGCCACCACGTCCCCGACGGCAACGACATCCCCTACTACGGCGACGACAGCTCCCGGTACCGCGACGGGTACGGGTACAGCTACGACGGCCCCTGGCACCACGACCGGCACGTCTACAGCTACGACGGCACCAACGACGTCGACGACGGACAATACCGGGAACACGGACAATACCGGAAACACGACCACCCCGAACGCAAACGGAAACGCGTCTGGAGAGACTTCGGGCGAGCTGGACAACTCTGGTAGTGAATTCAAGGAGACGTCGTCGGTTGAGGGTTCCGCGAGCGGATCAGGAAACAACGGAACCACGGTGGGTGATGAATCGGGATCCAGTGGAGCTGTTAGCGTCCAGATCACGCTCACTGCTTTGGCCGGCGTGGCTACTGCAGCGGCGGCCCTCTTCTAAGCAGTCGAGGTTTGTCAATTAGGTTGTTTGCTTGATAAGGTTTCGATCAACATAGCTTTCGAACAGTTCAAGCTCCATTCTCTTGTTGCGATTCATCATTGTTGTGTGCACCTCCAGACTCCAATTGTTAGGTTTGATGACGCATGTTTCCAATGAACGAGTTGCGTCGAGATGGAGGAGCCTCAAACTTGTCTCCTAGTTCGGCGTCTTTCAGTTTAAGCTCGGCACGCATCATTCCAATGGAGATCCGTCGTCCAGTTCCAGATGAAGACGTGGATGACATCAACGAGCTTGATGATCCATCTCGGTTCCACAACGGTGGTAACGACACTGAATTAGTCGGAGTACGGCTGCGAAGAGTATCTCTTTCATCCATACTGACCAAGCTACTTCTGCTGCTGGACGGTCGAGAGATTGATGTGGCGATAGGAGGTAAAAGAGTCTCCTGTTCCACCACAGGTTTCTCAACAATCAGAGCACAATCGCCCTCGCCCGAACTTTCATCTTTCTCGTCACTACTAGTTGATTTCTCATCTTCCTCATCTTCTTCATCATTCTCATCTTCGGTGTCCCCTTCGTGAAGTACATTAACTGCAAACTCTGTGTCCAATGTACGACGGGTTTGTTCATCCAGCTGACCAAAGAGACTTGCTCGCGAGTTGTATCCGCGGTAGATCGACTGGATGCGTACTGCCGACTGGTTCACACGCTCTAAGTCTTTTCGAAAGCGGTGACGCCGCTCCTGCTGGACATTTAAGAATTTGCGGATTGTCGATTGAATTGCCATGGCACTCACAGCATTCATATGCGCTTTCTTCTCTTGCCTCAGTATTTTCACTTGACCTTGCGCCAAATGTGCACGCACCACCGCCTGCATCCGCACAGCAGCAGCAACTCGTTTCCGTTCGATCTCTTGCTGCTCCATTTTGTGCTTCTGTAGTAGCACAATCCGCTGACGACGACGTTCTTCACCTACACGGCGATACCTCTCTGCAGCATCTTGATCATTTTCTTCATTCAACTTTGTCGCCAAAAGGGTGATTAGTTGTGCTTGAGCAATGGATTCCACCGTCATTGAGTGTCGATGGCGTTGCCGTCGTCGATACCGTCGGAATGCATTGACAATCGTGCGAACAGCATACACTCGACGCTTGTGTTCGAGCCACGCACTTCTCATACATGTGTAGTCACGTTTCGCGCGATGTCCACGGAATATCCGCTGGATGTTGACCACACTGACGTGGATACTGCGAACGAAAGTAGTCAAATTATTCTTCAGCGCGTTGCGTTGCCGATGTGCAAGATATTGTAGTTGGATCTTCCTCGCTAGAACATGCTCCACCCGCTTCTCGTTGTTCTTGCGAACCATAATCTTGCCTTGGAGTTTATTTTTCATACCCCACTTCTGGATGTCACGGAGTTCACAGTCCGCCACTGGTTGAAGCAAAGCTGCTCGCTTTTCCAAGAAGCCCCGAAGACGTTCAGGATTGATATGAAGTACTTCTGCTGATGCATCTTTCCGAGTAGATTGGGGTCCATTTGCAGGCACCGCAGCTCGAGTTGTGTCTTCCTGACGAATGCGAAGCTGCTTGCCAAGTAAATGTGAAGTTGGGGACTGCAACACCAACATGTTACTAAGTGTTTCTTCGACACCACCTGCGGATTTAATAATCGAAAACGGGTCGTACGCGCTTTGAACTCGGTGTTCTTCTTCGCTGAACCTTTGCTTCTCTAGAGCCTCCAGCTCGCTTTCCTGATAAATTGCCTCCAGACAATGACGTAGGCGATCGTGATCAACTGCTTCTGTAGATGGTTTGATTGGACTAGATGACAACTTAGCAGAGTTTGCTAGAGCCTCTTGTAACCTTTTTAATCCCGCCGAGTTGATACAACATTGCTTCATTCGTTCAGTAGAAGTACTGTTGGGACCCTTTGTTATCATGTTACTGCAGTCTCTCTCAGTCAGAAACGTTTTCCCAATTGAAGATGTTCCGAGTATTTGGACTATTGCTCGCGACAACAGCAACGGATTGTAAGTAGACTTCGGACCAAGTAGCAGCTCCAGAGCCACAGAGGGGAACAGCGAACGTAAATCATCATTCAGATACAACAGGTAGTTGGCAATCTTTTGCCTTCGCCACGGGAAGCGAAACAATCGCTGAAAATTGCTCATTTGCTGTCGTCGCTGCCTCATTTGTCGCCAATCCAGAATGCCTTCCACGATGCTGACAGTTGTTTGCTGCAAGCCGTTAACTAGCAGACCAACATGGTGTATATGGTGTCTCGTTCTCTTGGTAAGTTCCGCTAACTGAGCGCTCGACTCGGCTACTGCCACCTCAGCCTCTGTTTCAGTATTCTGGGCTTGATCTGCATCTACTGGCGATGTAAGAGTGAGACCAATTAATGAACCTGTCTTCTTCATACGCGATGGCGACATTGCCTTCGCCGCCTCCAGTGAAGCTTTTGCCTGCATATGACCTTCCTGGCTTTTCAATACATCTTGAGCAAGGGCATCGATAAGATGCAGCGCTTGCTTCAACTGTCGTACAAGCTGCTCACGCATCATAATATTTTTCGTAATGGTCAGTTCACTCAAAACAATCCACGATGACCTGTGTGTACTGGAAAGCCATGGTGCTGGTCCACTAGGAGGATTGTTGCTAAGCCTTTGTGGGTCACCTTGGGATATTATCTCCTTTCGTGTTCTGCTAGATGATGGACGCGGCACAGGACGTAACTTTCCGCGAGGAATATCAGCTTCACTCGGAGAGACCTTTAATCTAGCTGACACCAAGTCTTTGTTTGATCTAGGTGTTTCATTGTTATCCACACCAGAACTTCTTTCATCTTGATTTTCACGAAATTGGCGCATGCTAGTATTGCGCGTGGCGATTGTTATTCCTTTGGGGGGCACTACTGGAGATACAAGACGCTTTGGTCGACCTGCAGGCCTACTAGGTGCTGAATTTGTACGCTTAGGTAAGACCAGAACGACATTCTCACTGAAATCGTTGTTGTCGTCGAAATCTTCGTTGCGTTCTGCTTCATCTGCTTCTTTTTCCGCGGCATCGCGATGTGCTTGTTGGCGCTGGTAGTTTTCCAAAATCTTCTGCTGCCGTTGGTATCGAGGTACCTGCGCTTTGTAGTTTTCATCTCGTACTTTCTGGTCACTGTACTGTTTCGCCAATCCTCTTGCAACGAGATTTCGACGAAGGGCAGCAGACTTCCTAGTTGCAACTGAAAGCGCGCCATTCAGTCTTTCAGAACTACCACCATAGTGACTAAGAAGATTTCGATCACCCTCGATCGCCGATTGACCACTTTCTCCAACAGAGGTGGAGGATCGCAGTAAAGGAGCCTTCTTCGACACGCCCATGTTGATTGTGGTTTGAAACGGGGTCAACTATGACAAGCTTTACCCCGCAAAAATAGCAGGCGCCAAAGCTAATCCAAGCAGCAGCTCATGTTCATTAAGATGGATGTAACACCATCCCTCCCCCTTAATTAAATGTTGCCAAGGTCGTGTTTGTGGCAGACAACAATTGATAGGTAGACCGATATCTGCTCTTGTATTGACGGGCATCTCAGCTCAATTTCACCAAGATAAATCGCACACCAGAGATACGTGATCCGACGGGAACGTAGACGATGGTAATGCAACCTCGTGAGTCACTTCCTCCTCAGTGAAGAGGGGGAAGACATCCCGAATTTGCAATACCTTTGATCCGACTAAAATGTAGTCTAGGGTGTCCACGAAAGATGTGACATAATTCGTAAAAGGAGGAATTCCACACGCACTAACAAGTTGGAGTGAGTGCTCAAAACGATTTGGCCGTACAGTACCTGTGTTTGTACTATGGGCATCAGGGTCATTTTCGTCTGCTCTCGATAGATTCCAACGGAATAACGGAGCTTCTTGCCAGTGCTTTTGGTTTGAATCGATATGACCATCCAGAAGGAAGGCAACCAGTGGTGATCTGGGGTGGGCATTCCAATCTCCGCACATGACAATAGCAGCATTCTCAAATCCAGAGCTACTTTTGCGCTGGCTCACGCTGTCCACCAGAGCAGCACCTTGAAGCAGCCGAATCAAATGTGCATCTCCTCGGTAAAAGAGGTGCGTGTTTGACAGAATGATATTCCGAGTTGGATCCAGCTTAGATCGTAGTACCACCACCTGAGCGATGGAAGGGATCCGGGTAATACCTTTGGCAATTTCAGGGAAGTCCTGCAAGAGACTTTGTGCGGCTGGGTTTGTCCAATTTTTTACGGTCATACCGAGGTTCAAAGTCTCTTCTTCTTCCACTTCAAAGCGAGCTGTTCTCACGAACGTTGCGCAGCCTTCATTTGTTGTTCCCGTTTTGCCCGAGTAGAAACCACGGTAACCGATCGAAGTCATCATCGGTTCGAAGAACCGCTTAAACCCATGCTCTCCCATCTCTTGAACACAAACGATATCACTGTTGTTTTCTTCAATCTCCTGGAAAATGAGCTGGATTCGACGTGTCTCCATCATAACGCTGTCGTTGACGTACGAGAACAAGTTCTTCTTCGCGTGCTCCGTAGTTGCGTAGCCATCATACAGCACATTGTAGCTCATCACTCGGAACACCTCCGACGCATCAGGACACTTGTCAGCAGCGCTCGTCGCTCCCATGCGTCGTCTCTCCTTGAAAACGTCTCGATTCGGTCCAATCAGCACAGACGTCGTGATCACCTCCGCCTTGCTATCCTCTGCAAACTCTGACCTCATGGCAGGTGCATGACACTCCACATAGAACTTGCATCCAATCTCGTTCTCCGATGGAGTGTATCTCCTCTCAGTGGACACCAAGACTCCTGAACTCCTGTCAGTTCTCTCCTCACCCCTATCTAGACGAAACCAGCACCATGAACACTCGTCTGCAGTGCAAAACTCGGTCTCAGGCAATGGATTCACAGTAATACCAGCCATCACAGGATCCAACACTTGCATTTTCGTGACAATTGGCTGGTTGTGCAGCACCACGAAAGTCTCCGCTCCAATCTGGAGGCTCTTGGTGCGCATCAAAGCGTCACCTACTGTCGTCGTTTTCGCATTGATCTCCTGGTCGTCTACATCTAAGAATTTGACGGGAATTGTAGGCATTGTGCCTCCGTTCTTGTGCTTCTTCTTGTGAGTCTTGACACCAGTTGACACATTGGACGCCAGCAGCTGCAGACGATAGCGCAAGCGATCCAATTTCTCGGAGCTCAGACGAAAGAAACTATTGCGGTCGTCATGCAGACGTAATTGTAGCGTGAGATGTGATGCACCTGGCACGAAGCTCACGTGAGCCACACGCTGAGTAGCTGAGGTGTCCATTATTGCGAATGGAGCTTTCTGACATCTGATTCGTTGAAAAGTGATGGGATATTGTAGCCAATCACGGATCGGAGCTCCTGGCACATACAAAAGCGGCATGGCGCTAGTCGGGTACGTTCATAGAGCTTTACACGTGTAGATGTCTCCTCATAGCCTATGGACGGTGTAACTACTGCGACGATCAATTAGATAAAGATCTTGTGCTTCTAATGAGACGACTTCCACTCGTTTATGCCAAGAATTGACGTTGTAACAGCAATTCTTTTCAACAACAAATATACTCATTCTTCCTGGTGTTTGTATGCAGAGAGTGCGTTGTAGTCATCGATGGAGCCAACGTAGCCTGTCAAAAAGACGGGAAGGCTCATATCCCCAAGCTCGCTGCTGCTATCCAGTATTTTCGCTCATTGAAGCCGACAGGTTGCTACCCAGTGAAGTGTGTGGCGTTCGCTCCCAACTTCTGGCTCAATGTGAAGCCTACGCCCGGTAGTGCAGGGCCCAGGGAGAACGGAGCAATGGAGACGGATGATTGGATGCTACTCAATGAGCTGGTGCAGAAGGATCATGTGATTCTCACGCCGTCGCAGGCCCACGATGACTTTTACGTTATCGACTACGCAGTCAAGTACGACGGGTTTATCGTCACGAACGACATGTTCCGGGATCACGTCTCGAACAAGGTGAGTCGTAGAGTTGGTATAGTTGTTGTGTCAATGAGGCTGATTTTGGCACTGTGTTGTTGACAAGCAAACGTTTCATGGGAAGAGATTAACGAGCACATGGGTACGCTCGCATTGTATTGACTTCACCTTTGTTGGAAAGGAATTCATGCCCAACCCGCGTGCGATGGAGCGTGTATTCAACTTTCAGCCGTCCGCAACTAACTCGTTGCCTCCTGCCGCACCAACTGTGGTTACCTCAAGTACGACCTCGTCACTGCCGAACTCAAGTCTACAGAAGACGCTGTCGAGTAACGAGAACGATGGAGGAGCTGCTAACGATGATGTAGATGAGGATGAGATGGTGGTTGACAATGCAGGCACCAAGCGGAGCAAGAACATCGACCTATCGGAGGTGACATACTACAAGGTTCCGAGAGAGCTGCTGCCAATGCTGCATGGTGAAGGTGGCGAAACGATGGAGAAGTTCCAGGAGTACACGGGGACGTACATCGTAATGCCGTCCCATGCGATACTGCAATCTCCTTCAGCAAGGTCGCTGTCGGATGTGCTCACACTATCGATTTATGGGTAGTCTATCGTAAACTGGCATTGTGAATAATTGCTGTGCTAATTTTTGACGTGATTCGTTCTGCCTAGGCCGGAGGAAAGTCGGCTGCAAGCTGTGGGGCATCTCGATGCGTTTCTCCTTGAAATGCAGCAAAAGGCACAGTACGCCTTCCAGCAACAGCAACAGCGGCAGCAGTACATGACCAACCAGGTCTATCAGTCAGGGATGTATCCACAGCAACAACAGCAATACACAACGAACAATGGAACACAAGACGACCACATGATGGAGATCGATCCGTACTAGAGTCTAGACAAGTTGTACAAGACAGAAATGCTGTGTGAGCTTCTAAATTATTTCCATCCTTTTTTGTAAGTGTCGTTGTCTGCCTCACCATATTTTTTCTCATCCTGTTTGTTGACCACAACATTTGTTAAGAGTGTTCATGCTATAGAAGTACGAGAGAGCTCGCTACAACGTACCCGTGTTTCTTCTTTCCATCCATGAGCATCCATCTCCTTTCTCCGTTTACCTCCTTTCTGGAACGACCGCCAGTTTCCGACGCGCTGTTCTCGGCGATCCGTTTCAGCCCATGAACGCTCTCGCTTGAACATGTTTGCGACCTTCGTCTGTTCCTTTTCCTCCTGCTCAGCTTCACGTCGTCGCTGAGCAGCCTCGCGCTTTTCAATGTTCACGCGACGATTTTCAATCTCTGCAAAAGCACGTAGCACAGCCTTTTCCACCGCATCGTTCAGATCGCCGAGTTCGCTCTCTTTCACACCCTTCTTGATCCGCTGACGACGCTCTTTTTCAACCTCTTGTGTTGCATTCTCAATTGTCCGAATACACGTCTTGCGTCGGTCTTCTTGTGTAATGAGGTTGTACGCTTTCTTCAACTCTGTACTCAAACGAAAACACATATTGAATCAGTATGCATTACTCTTGCAAGTCAACACCCAGTGCTCACCTTCAAACGCCTCTCGAGCTTTGGGATTCCGGCACTTGTCGGGATGGACCATTGTCGAAATCTACAACAGAATTTCCAGGTCACTCTCTCTAGCACCATCTATCAGCATGTCAACTGTTCTCACCTTGCGGTAATGCTGCTTCATGTCTTCCTCTGTCGCGTCCGTATCAAGCATAAGCACTCGGAACGGGTTCAGATTGATCCACTTAAAATGAGGCTGCAGCAGTCTTTCAACTTGTCCGTCCGATGTGCCAAAATCCACCGGCGCCTTCACTTTCTCTGTGTCTTTCTTGATGCAGTTGGCGTTCTCCTCCAGCTCCTGCACCTCCGACATGAACTCGGCCAGCAGTGCGTCCTCGTCCTGCTTCTCCTCTTTCTTCTCCTTCTCCTTTCTCTGCTCTGCCTCTTTCCGCACTCGCTCTTGCTCTTGTGCCTGTTCTCTCAGTCTCTTACTGTGCTCCTGTCCAGCCGCATAGGCCTCCTCCACCGCCTGCAGCAGCGACGCATTGTCCGGATCCAGTCGTAGCCCCTCATTATACGTCGCACGCGCCGCGTCGAAGCGCAGAAGCGCGTGTTCGGCAGCTCCTTTGCGACTGTAACCTTTCCACCAATCAGGCTTGAGCGCGATGCACGTCTCGGCGTCCTTGAGCGCTTTACCCCGTGCGTCTCCCATGGCCAGATACGCCGCAGAGCGATTGCTGAAGTACACTGCATTCTCCGGGTCCAGCTCAATGGCGCGCGTGTACATTTCCACAGCATCGCTGAACTGCTTGGCGGCCAGCAGCTTGTTGCCTTCAGCCTTGAATCCCTCGGCCTGCGTCGCCCACTCCTGCTCTTCCTCTGCCATAATTTACAATTATGCTGCCACTTAATTTCAAATTTAATTGTCAAAAATAATATTATAATTGTTGTATTGTTTCTACATTCGTGCAACACACACAAATGGCTACATAATCCACAGCATTCCGCAATTTGAAGCCACTTGAAGATGTCGAGGTCGAAGGTGCGTTTGAGGCGCTAGTTGCAGCAGAACGAGGGACTTGAGGGCTTACGTGAGTTGTCGTACAGGAAGCGGTTGTGGTGCTATTGGACGTGGGCGCCTCCATGCACGTGCCGCTGCGTGAGCGTACGACCAATGACAGGAATCGACCAGAAGCAAGCGATGAGCTACAGCACACGCGCTTTGCCGCCGCAGTAGCTGCCGTCGAGAACGTCGTCCAGCAGAAAGTTTCGATGCTTTGTTTAGTTATATTATTACAGTGCAGTTGTGACGTTTTCTTCTGTTTTATGCAGCTTTTCTTCAAGCCGAAGGACGAGGTGGGCATCGTCGCTTATGGATCCGAAGGTCTGCTACAGGAATATGCAGTTACTACTGTAATTATGTAGTTAATAATGTGTGTACTGTGTTGCTGCAGAGACGGATAATCAACTGAACGAGGAGCAAGGGGATGACAATTACCGGAACGTGAAGGTGGTGAACTCCATTGACTCGCCAACGTTACACATGGTGAAGAGGTTGAGGGAGATCAAACCGTCGAAGAGCGAGGAGACAAAGGTGTGTTCTGCTATGGTGAAAACATTTTATATATCGAAGCTAAATGTCGTGGGTAGGTGGATATCCTGGACGGGCTTATTGTGGCGCTGGACTTACTGTTCCGTCGGACGGATGGCAAGAAGTATGAAAAACGACTCATGGTTATTACAGACGCGGCGGCGAAAATTGGGGATGCAAGTGATTTGGAAGCAGTCATGACGATGATTCAGAACATGGAAGTGAAGCTGCAAGTGATGTACGTATGGCTGGCCCCGTCACTTTGCTGTTATATGCACTAAACAAGTGTTTTTGGGTTACAGTGGGCTGGATTTCCAACACACAACGATCAAGTCAAACGACAATAAAACAGTGGATGAAGAAATGCCCGAGGCTGCCGTCAAAGACGAGCCTATGGAGCCGGCAGGTGGGCCAGAACGTATTAAGGTAAACTTTACGGACTCCAATCAGTTTTTAAAGTAATGTCTAAGCATCATTTGTCTGGTACGACAGGCTGAGAACGAGAAAATGCTTGTATCAATTGCAAACGAAGTCGGAGGCGAGGTGTGCTCGGTATCCAAGCGTATGCAATTACTGGCTCAAGGTATGAAAAAAACAGTTGCCTTGACGACGAAATTCCGAGGGCAATTGGAGTTTGGTGACGCACTGGAAATTCCTGTTTACTGCTACTTGAAAAACAAAACTGCTACCTTACCGACGTTGTCCAAGGAATCACAGAGCTCTTACGAAAAAGAGACGGCAGGGAAAGTGAAACTTGACCGCCGTTATACGTCTCCTCAAAACATCGATCAAGAAGTCCCTCCAGATGAGCAAGTGAAAGCATACCGCTATGGTTCGGAAAAGGTCCCATTCGCTTCAGCAGATGTTGAATTCTTCAAGTTCCAGACGGAGAAGTCGCTGAAGGCACTGGGTTTTCTGGATCGATCCGAGATCAACCACGCAAAATTTGTGGCTGGCACCGACATCTTCATTGCTGAACCAGGCAAACAACATGCAGCAACGTGTTTTGCCGCATTAATTGATGCGATGGTGGAACTTGACCAGGTGATTATTGCACGTTTCGTACGTCAAAAGAATGCTCCGCCTAAGATTGTTGCTTTGATTCCCCATGCGCCGTCCTCTGGAAAAGGTGAGAACTTCTATGCGATGTGGTCGCAGCAATTGCCATACGAGGAAGACGTGCGGAACTACGAGTTTGCTCCGTTAAAGACCCGCAAGCACACCCCATCGGATGAGCAGCAATCGCTGGCGGATAAATTGGTTGATAGCTTGAGTATCCGTGACGACAAGGCCGATGAGGTGGGTTCGTGCTTTAATCTAGTGATTCGGCGTTTCTTTCATGCGGTGTCCACTCGGGCACTGGACGAGTCAGCCGGGGTTCCTGCTTTACCGGCGTACATGGAAGCGAGCTTAAAGATGGACCCTAGTCGACAAGAGAAAATATCGAGTCTAATCGAGAGCTTTGGTGACGCTTTCCAGCTGAAGGAAGCGGTGAAGAAGGCAAAAGACCGCAAGAAAAGATCGTTCTGGAGCGACGTGCCAATTGCATCTATAAAAGAAGACCTCAAAGAAGAGCACGATGATGCAGCAGGTGGAGATGCAGGATCCGACTTGGAGCTAGACTTGGACGATCTGTTGGATAGTGGGGACGTGACAAGTGTGGGGTCTATGAACCCCATCGCCGACTTTGAAGCGCTGGTTGAGTCTTCTAAGTCGAAAGCAAGTCGCCGTCAGCAGCTCACCACTGCTGTCACTGGTATGGAAACACAAATCGAGAAGTTCCTTAGCCAGAGCGGGTCGGAGTTCTTCCCCAAAGGATTGCAGTGTCTTTCTCACTTTCGTAAACGCAGCCCCGAGATCCAGTATTCTGCTCAGTTCAACGAGTTCTTGACCAAGTTGAAAACTGTGGTGTCAGAAGATTCCGAGGCGTGGAAGGCTGTAAAGGACGCCGACATCAGCTTGCTAAGTTCAGCAGAGGATCCTAGTATCGACGTCTCACCTGCCGAAGCACGTGCATTCCTGTATGGTGAAGAAGAAGTGGACGTCAACCTGGCTGCCGCTTCACTGTCGTCGCAGGTCGAGGCGATGGAGGAGGAAGACGACATGTTCGCCGACTTCGAATAAACAGACGATTGAGGAGAGTACGTACATGATGAATGTCATTGACCTAAGCATTGGATAACATTGTGATGGAAAACAAAACTTGATTCTATGGCACAGTTGCATCTTATGACGCTCCCGGGAACTCAGCGGACGGGTCGTAGAACTTGGTGGGGGCCTTTCGTCTCCCAGAGCGACGCACCGTGGTGAAGCCGTCTTCATCGACGAGTGGCTCGTCCGGTTCCTGCATTCCAGCGTCCTCGCTGATGGCACCCAAGGCTTGTGCGCTACCTTCCGCCAGTCCGACACCGTCATCCTGTGTCCTGATCTTGGCAGCTTTGAGGTCAATGGGGAAGAGCGACTGCACCTGTTCGTGCATGGCTTTGACGCGGTCATACTGCGCCTTCTTGCACTCGTCTGCCAGTGTCGTGAGCAATTCCGAGATCTCCTCGACGCTGCCGTCCTCGCAGATGAGTCCAAACTCCGTCTCCACGTAGCCGCCGATGTTGTCCGTCATGGCGTCAGCATACACCGTCTTATTGTACTTGAAGACGTTGAGGATCTCCTCCAGCAGAATCTCGTACTTGCGAGTAGTGTCACCGCCGCCCCATTCGCCTTCAATGGCCATGCGCAGTGCCGTCCAACGAGCCAGCGCCAGCTTCACGCTGTACTCGAAATAGTCCCATGGCGACTTGATGGTGCCTGCTGCGAACTGCTCCGAGTGCTCACGGGCCACCGCCAGCAAGATGCATTCCGTACCGCTCATGCTCAGGAATTGCTACAAGTCGAAGTGCTCCAATGTTTAGGAATGGATGGAGGCCATTCGTTGGCTGGATGAAATTTTGACCAATCAGAGACGTGATGGACGACAAAGCTGAAGATGCTGATGACGGACCTCGATTGATGACCATGGACACGAATGACGTTGAAGACTTTAAAAAACTTTTTATATGGATGGATTATAGTACACTGGCGTGGCTGCTAGTGCTGCTCTCTACGAGCCTCCGACGCTTTACAACGCACGAACATCAAAATTCAGCAAGCCTGTTAATCGAACACCGACGACGAAGCTGGTGTGCCTAACTGCCAGACGGGTGACCCTGCACTGAATCCGCGGGATCCCCTTGACTCACGCGCGTGTCGGAACTCACCGGCTGCAGATTGCTTGCGCGCCTGCCGCACCAATTTCTGCTCGTCACGCACGGCGCGGTCTAACCTGGCGTCCAGCATGAGTGTGAGCTCCACAGCTTCACGTGCCGTGGCCTCGGCGTCTTCGCGCGCTTCAATCGCGGCGGTAACGAGGCCCTTAGCCTCCTCTATTTGCTTCTCCTGTTCACGTCCGTTTTTGCGCAGAACGCAGATGAGCTCAATGAGGTCAGCAGCCGACGACTGAAGTAGCGACTCCGGGAGCAACGGATCAGCCAGGTCCTCCAGACTGTTTTTGGCTTTCTCCAGTTGTTCGGCAGACATGACACCGTCCGTGCCCTGTGTATGAGTGATACGCATCTCGGTGGTGCGGATGAACTCCCGGAACTGCTCCATTTCGCGCTTCTGAGCCTCCTCGCGCTCCTTCAACTGCTCCAGCCTCTTACGTGATCGTCGAGGGTGCAGCAGCTTCTCCAGCGAGTTGCCTTCCTCCTTAATGCTGCCAGAAATGTTGTAGCTGTCCCGGAAGCTGCCAACGCTGCTGCTCGTGTGCAATCCGTATGCCGAAGATCTTCCCGTCACGCTACCTCGACTAGCACTCCGACTCATCCTGGGGTTTTCCAAGTGTTCTGATACTCGTCGCTGTACCTCGCGTTCGCACTCGAGCTCCTTCGCCTGTTTGTACATGCTGATCTGCTTTTCCATAGCCTCGATAACTTTCTGGGTCCTGGTCTGTACCTCCAGCTCAATTGTCTGCTCCATATCTGCCTGTTTCCTAGCCTGTTCTGCTGTAAGCTCCTCCAGTTGACGAAGACGGAACTGAAATTTCCTGTATTCGTCCGCACCAAGACGTACTACACCAGAACTCGCTTGGGAGCTCTCAGCGCTACTGGTTCGCCATGCGTCACTGTCCGAGTCGTACTCATCACCTGAATCCTCGTCTTCCATAGCTAAAACCATTTGCTGGAACGCGCGACGTGTCTGCAATGCAGCTACATTGGCTTCCGTCATTCGAGACGTTGCAGAGGAAGCCGACATCTCGGAAACCCGAGATTCCGGGGACGGAATAGAAGAAGCTACCTGTGTTACAGGAGCCGTATGAGAAACTGGAGTAATTGTCGTGGACGACTCGGAAATCCGTGCGTTGAGAAGACTGTGTCCGTCAGATGATCGTACTGATGAGTTGGTGGCGCGGAATCCGTCAACAAGAGACGTCCGCATCTCGCTCATCCGCTCACTCATTCTGGACTCGCTGGAACTGGAAGTCGTGCTGGTACCTCTGTACGCATCGCTGTTGACGCGGTTCTTGTATGACATGGAGCATTGAAGCTGACGATACTCGGCCAAACTGTTGCGGCTGTTACGTGACGATGTTTGTCCGGTGGAAGCACTGTGTCGACTATTGCGCATGCTCGGTACGCGGCTCTGAGGCGGCGTAATCACCGAGTCTCTGGTCTCGGACTCCTCCGAGATCTCGGAGATCTCCGTGTCGTTCTCTCCGCCTGACAGGTTCTCGTGCAGAGTGGGGCTTGTGCTGCGAAGTGTAGACGCCGATGATCTCACAGACGACGAGAGGTTGGACGGCGGGGCTTGAAGCTTGGTGTTGATGGCCAAGTGGGCCGAAGGTACGACGATCGTCTGTTCTGGTTCGCGCGTAGTCGGTTGCGTTTGACGCCGCGGTTTCCTGTCCGAATGGCTGCTTTGGATGCTGCTGAGACTGGCAACCGAGTCGGCGTCCGAGTGGCGATGGTGTTTACGCAGCGAGAAGCGGTGCGACTTGGCGGGTCGTGACTTCCGCTCCGACGACCGGGAGAACAGCGGCATACGGGAGGCAATTGTACTACGACCGGCGCGTAGTGAGGGGTAGTGGGGAGTACGACGTCCCAATAAGGTAAGTGCCTCTCTGGTAAGGGCAAGGGGCTACTGAGCTGGCGATTAGGCAAAGCACAACGTCCTTCCCGCCGCAGAGGGTAGGAGGAAGCCGCGCAGTATGGAGAATGACCAAGCACAGCAAAAGCGACTGGCTTCTAAAATAACGAGTGTTGGCGCTCAGATTTGTTTTTAGCTAATGAACAATCGCATGGACTTCTCGACTGGCCAATCACCAGCCGCAATGAAAGGCGCAATAGGGCGACAGCTTGGACGCAGACGGGCGCAGCTACAAATGCCCACAGAGTCGTCATGCCGAGCGTCTCTCGCAAGGTGCGCAAGCGAGGCCTGCGTGGCGCCCAGATCGCTCGATCCCTTCCTGTCGAGATGCTGATGCTGTTGACGACGGCTTCCTCTTGTGGTCGCTGTGATTGTGGCTTTGATGCATCAATTGAAGCTCGCGGCGGCTCTGTGCGCGGCTGGAAAAATTTCAGACCAGGTCCACTTGGTGTAGGAAATCAGGTAGATCGGCCTCGGTGAAGCCACCTCCAACTTGCAGTCGCTACCTCCAACTTGTCAAGTTCGCGATCGGTATGGGGTGCTCCAGACTGTAGGCCAGTGCTGAAATGGACGAGCGGGCTTGGGCTTCGTTAGATAGTCTGTCAGTTGACACCGCGTTTCGGGCTGCACCGTCCAATTCAGCAGTAAAGCTGGTGCAACCGTCAGATAGGTCGCTGTCACCCCGAGATCCCATGCTGCTTAGTCGCCGGAGAGCGAAGGTTGCAACGCCGCAAACGCGTGACCTTTCGGTATAAACTAGTACAGGTTTTGACTATATTTTACGGTGAATAGACATACAAACGCACTGTCGAACGCAGTTTCTGAAGTTGCGCTGTGCAAATATATAGCTTTTCGCGAGGAGCAGGCTACCTCCTTTACACCGAGCGCGTGATACTCATGGCGGACTCAGCACAGCTATCACAGACGCGCGACGCCTTCTTGCTCGAGCTGTATGACAGCGTCCACCGCCGTTTCGAGCAATTGCCGCAAACGAGTGAGCCGCACAATCTGTCCAGAAAACAAGCCACAGCGACCACACGGTGAGTTTCCGCAACAACAGACGAGTTAGCGATGGCATCGCGAGGCGACGACCAACGTGTCAAATGCAAAAGACAGCAGGCAAGTGGCTTCGTCACCGACACTGCCAGATCCGTACCTGCAGTGGTGGCGCGGCCGATACACGGCGAAGCTGTGAGTGCAGATGGTGCAGACGTTGGAGACCTTGTCAAACATAAAGATCGGAGCAAGTGTCGCCGCTTTGAGACTGCGGCGACGCAAGTCCAGCTCGTCTCCCCCTGAGATGCAGTGTGTCAACGCGCGAACCCATTCATCTCTCTCCGCCAGAGACAGCGCCTCGAACACGTACGTCGTCTGCGCGCGCATTTTCTGCATCGTTGTAAAGTCAGCAGCCAAATGAACGATGTGAGTGAGCACAATGAGATCACTACAAATGACAACAAGTTGAAGTCGCCGACTTACCGTATCGTGCAAAAACTGTAGTCTGAAGCACTTGTCGTGTTTGAGAGGCGCCACCTCGCACAACTCAATGGGGATCGTCTCCCCAGGCTGCGCCGTCTTAAACGTTGATCCCAGCGAGATTGTTTGTAGCGTGAGTGTGATCCACAGTCGTCGAGGCTTCTTCCCCACACTAGTGCTATTACTTGGACTGACGGTTGCGTTACTATCGCTAGCGCCACTTCCGGTCGCCACCGCGCCACCAGACACATTCAGCCAGCCATTCTTGATGACAAAGCCTCCTTCGAGCTCGTAGCCGCTGGACGAATCCTCATCGTTGTCTGTTATTGCCTCCGAACGTAAGCTGGTGCGCCGCGGATGTGTCTTGCCCTGCAGATTCCGGTCAATGCAATCGCGGATATCAGACGTCCACCCAAGTTTTTCAGTCTCCGAGTCGGTCAGCAAAATAAACGATTTGAGGGGGGAGTAAAAGCAGAAAGCGCTGTAGTTTGAAGTAATGGCAAACATTAGTCAATAGCAACGCGGCAAGTACCTCATACACTGACTTACTTGTTCGAGTTCACCACAGTTGTAATGACACCCGGCATCGCTTCTGTATCTTCCGCCACCTTGCATTCCCAGAGATCGATCAAGCGGAACTTCTTGTGCAGGCCACCTTGACGTCCATACACCATAGCTGCAAATTAATGAGTTCAATTGTTGAGCTGCCAGCAACTCATGAACTTGGTAAACTTACCGTCTTCCAGCAGCACGAAATAATAGCTCTGTACCTTACTACGACACACTTTGCGCAGCATTCCATCGCGAATGAAGTGCCGTCCAGTGAGATCAATCCCTACTTTAGCGCTCACAGTCGCAAGTGTACGTGCATTCTCCCGCCGTTCGCTGATCTCCTCAATTTTATTCGCAACGCGGTCCACACTCTGAATGGCTGCCTGCAATGGTGCAAAATCGACATGGTCGGGTGGCGTAGATCCTAGCAGCTCCTGAAGCAACATTTTGTAGCGCGGGATCCGCTCCACTGGCATATTGAGATATCGCCGTAAACTATTCTCATCAGCCTCAGCGGGTAACTCACGTAAAAATCCGGCAAACTCCGGTGAGTCTAATGCATTTAGAGCGGCGCTGTGTCGACTTGCGTAGGATGTGTAAAGCTGCATCAAGGGAGCGTAAGCGTGAAAGATGGCTCCAGCGCGGTGCACCTTTACTCCAGGAAATTCAGCAGGTTTGCCTTCTCGTTGCGTATTTTGACTTCGTGCTGGTGCCGGGCTGGTCTCCTCTAAATGACGCGATAAATGATCCAGGAGCTGTTGATTGAGCGTGCAAATTTGATCGACACTACTGAAGAAGATAGACAAATCAGCGTCCATGACCAGCATATTGGGTGTTGGTGTTGATGTCGTCGCCGAGTTAGCAGCTGCTGCAGCAACTCCGTATGAAGCTGATAGCATGCCTTGCAAACTGGCACTGCTACCAACGGCTCTTGTGATTACAGCGTTGCCGTTATTCCCCATTCGGCGATGGTTTGGAGAAGCAGTGCCAAGCACTGGCCGTAAAGATCCTCTGCGTTTGTTTTGGCGTCGCCGGAACATCTGCCGCCCTTCAAGTTGGCGTAAGAGCAACGGCTGAACGAATAGTCGAATACATTCGCCCAGACATTGAACGTAGCTCTCCTCAGAGCGAATAATTTCTTTCAGAATTTGCCGTCGGCGGCGTTCTAGCAAATATGCATCGCGATCATCGCCTGCTGCTTGGGCAAGTTCCATTGAAAGATCATCTGTAGCACGACCCCGGTCTAGTGACGACATGCGTCGTCTCCCAGGATTGCCAATAAAACTAGAGTTAGAAACCACAGACATCGACGCCCGAATGTTGTTTGCAGGCACAGTCATGCTCAAACTCAAAATGCCGCTTTGTGCTAATGAGCCAGGAAAATCTGTCACTCGCGAGCGTCGCATTCGATGCAGTGCTTTGTCGGCTGAGCTCTGGATTGCTACACGCCATGCCACCTCTTCCTGAATAGTCGAAGCACACAAGATCCACTCACTTTCGTTAACTGATGAAGACGAAGAAGCAAGTGCTGACGTTGGTGATTGGTCTGGTGCGAGGAGTAACGGTGGGGGTGAAGACACCGAGGCTGTGCCTTCGGTAGAAAGGGCCGACAGTCCAATTGGGATTGCAGGCTCGCGCCGACGGGATACAACATCTCCAATGCGAGTGACAGCTTGCTTCAGTGGTGAAAGCTTTTTCATAATGAGCGGTCGGGTTGGAGTTTGACTTAATCGTCTGGTGATGGGACTCCTTTTGTGCTGATTAGCTCCGTTGCTGCCTGTGTTACCTTTGGCATCATTTTCATCATATTCGGTGGTCGAGATCTGGAAACAGAAACGATTCTTGTGCGCGCGACTATCTGAGCGATGAATAACGATGGCACCGGCGAGAGTGAGCTCATCAGTGCAGCAGCGCGACGAAATACCAGTACTTGGACCACTTGCTGTTCCACCACCAACTCCCGCACAACCATTTCCAGAGCTACTTAATCCAGGAGCAGTCCCATTTAGATCAACTGGCGATGCTGTTTCCACTGTAAACTGCTTTAGTACACCTGCACGAAGTTCATAGTAGTGTTCACTCCACTTATTAAAGCGACGGCGACGCAACACTCCACGGAATTCC
This sequence comes from Phytophthora litchii, assembly GCA_002812785.1. NCBI lineage: Eukaryota > Oomycota > Peronosporomycetes > Peronosporales > Peronosporaceae > Phytophthora > Phytophthora litchii. The sequence goes on along the minus strand of PCFV01000034.1, from coordinate 72,820 downwards.
ACAACCCGTGAAAGCCAGTGCATTGCAATTTGACGTACTCGATCCAGGATCTTGAAACAGGGGCTGCAAACACGCTCAGCACGTGAAGACTCTCCTACAAACAATGGAGCACGTCCTAAAGAGCAAGTATCGCACACAACCGCTCCACATCGGCGGCAGTGATGTCGTCGTCGATAGTACGCACGAAAGGATGCTTTACAAATTGCACATGACTCAACAACTTCGTCAGGAACCCAAAGAGCAGCAGCATCAGCTGGCCCTTCACATGACTCAAGATTGCTTTCATCTCCATCAGCAGTGTCCCCGAGTTCAGCATTCCTTCTCTGAGCAATTTGAACAGCACTTGAAATGGCATCCACCCACTCACGTTGTACCTCTGGGGTCTCCGTGAACAAGATAAACGTTTTCTCTCGACTTGTAACAACGAAACCACAGTCCTTGCGTACGCGGCTGCGTGATTGCTGGTCAAAAATTGCCTGAACTGCCGCTGGTAGCTCTGTCTTGACACCCACAGCCTTTGAATGCAAGTGGACAATTCGGCGCACTTTGTAGCCACCAGTAATCAGCACACCGCTGTAAAGCAGAATATCATTGAAAAGATGAATCATCACGTCTTCCTGACGCTTGGTGGACATCTTCATGAGTTTCCCATACTTGATGATCCTTCGGTCCGCTGTAAAAAGCGAAAGCTGACCTGAAAACTTCTGCTGGGCTTGTAACACCGTTTCAAGATTCTCCTGACGACGCACAGTCTCGTTGATGAGCGAAGCCGCAGCACGTACGCGATCTACAGCCTCAGTCAGGAAAGCTGCGTCGGGGTGTTCTGGCGGTGTCAACTCGCATAATCGTTCCAAAAGCAACTTGTAGCGTGGAATACGTTGGATAGGCATAATCAGCAGACTCTCAAACTGTTTTGACGAGCCGCTCCGCTCTCGACATACCTCCAGAAACTTAGTAAAGCCCAACTTTGTATCACGTCCGAAATTCTGTAGTAATGCTGCCACCTCTTCATAATCCTTTGCATATCCTCCGTACAACTTGAACAGTGGTGCATAGCGACAGAACACCGCTCCAACTCCTTCTGGTTCACATTGCACTGCGAGTGCGACTTGACTATTGAGGCTTTTCTTACGTTTGCCACTAGTAGTTGTTTCCCCACTTGGTTTCTTCAGCGCCACCATTGAATGTCGTCGTTCCATGATCTCTGTTAAGTCTGTGAGCAGCTTCGAGTTGAGCAAGACGAGATGTCTCAAATTATTGAAAAACACAGCGATCTGCGGGTCCTCCATGATGCGATGTTTGCTGCCTTCCAATGCCACAATGTAGTGGTCTAACAACGTGCTGATGTCGCTCACGTAGCTCTTTTCCGTCTCGCATATCTCCTCAATCACGCACGCGCGCAGTCTGGCCTGTTTGGCAGCTGGGGAGTCTGGATCCACGTCCTCCTTGTCCGGCATCTCCTCCTGATTGTCCTCCTGAGTGTCCTCTTCCTCTTGATCGTCCGTCTGATTGTCCTCCAGCATCTCCACCGTCAGCGCTGAAACGTTGCTGGTCTCCAGTTCCTTCGGGTCGAACAGCACAACGCCTGGACGCAGTGTCACCTTCTTACGCGACGGCTTGGCGCCCGCGCGCCGTCGACGAGCAACGCGCGGAGTCTCGGCCGCCTCCAGTTGCTGCGGGCTGCTCATGGCCGTGAAACTTGCGAAAATGAACACGCCTTTCCGCCGCGCCGCTATATTAGCCGCCTGGAGCTCTACTGCTGACCAGCTCGGCGGTTCCTTGGGCGTTATTTCGATATTCCACGGAAATGTGGCCAGAGCGGTTGTGGCTCGTTATGTTGCGCGTACTGATCATGACATATTGCAGGGTACTTAATAACAACGGTTTGAGGAAGCCAAGAAAGAGAAGATATCTTTGATTCCGAGTTGATGTGTTTAGAAGGGGTATATGTTTTGTTTCCCCACCTGGCGATGTTGAAGTCGGAAAGTAGACGAAGCGAGGCGACATCTGGTTTTAACTTGGATTGCAACAGCGGTAGGAGGGATGACCTGTTGGCTCAAACGGTGGCACACTGCGGACTGGACAAATCTTCAGTTACGTCTGACTACTAGTTGCTTTGTCGGGCTGCAACGCTGAGCCCAAAAGATCTCCTGCGATGCGGAGCTACATTGCGTGACGAATACTGCCGCATCGGAATCGCGAGTCAAGTCTGCAGCGTTCGATATTAGCATTGGCACTGGCCACGCACACTTCCAAAGGTGGGAAAAGCACGGCAGCGTGCGTTTGCAAGAACTTTTGCGCACGCTGGCCAATGTTCGCCATGTGAGACGAAAATTATTCGGACAGTGGCTGCATTGTTGCTAACAACAGGTCAATGGTCAAGAGCGAAGTGCTGTCGAGTTGAGACAAAGAGCGGTCAGAACACTGCAAGGCACACAAACTCATTCATTTCATCCGTGCACACTTGCATTACAGTCGCTAGCTGGAGAGCAAAACGCTAAATGGCACTTTTGTCGTCATTCCTTGTGTTGCTCCATCTATTCGACCTTGGTGGTCTTCTTGGCAGGAGTTTCGGCAAGGCGTTTGAGTGTCAAGTGACCGGACCAGAGGTTCACGGAGCCCAGTACGCTGAGGTAGCCCAGGGTGCGGAACATGGTCAGCTCCAGCCAGTACATGCCGAAAAGAGCCAAGATGCCACCCAGAGATGCCAGGAACACGGAGCCAAAAACGAACACAGAACCCTCAAATAGACGCTTCACGTTGAGCCCCAGACGCGCCACAAACAGCAAGAAGAAGGCCAGCGGGGCCAGTACGGCGCCCAAGAAGGCCATAGACACGGCGACAGGTGGTCTCGGGTCTTGCTCACGCATGACGTGCGTAATCTCTGGCAGCGGCTTGAGCGTAGTGTCACTCTCGTACAACAGCGGCTTCTTGTAGAGCGGGGAGGGCGTCTCGGGCGGGGCCGCTCCTAGCTGCAACTCCACATTGCCCAGATCCCACACAATAGCCTTCTCGAACGTCGAAGCACCGAGAATGAGTTCCACGTGGTGCTTGCCGGAGTTGTACCCGAACTTTTTGCTGAGTCCTGCAAACTGCAGCTTCGTGCTGTGGATCAATCCCTTGTTCGACGTTAGCACAAAGTACGTTTCCGTCTTCTCCGTAGCATGCGTGAAGCGGAGGAACGCCTGGTGCGCCACCACGGGCGTCTTGTCGTGAACCTGCTGCAGCTGCACCTCCATCTTCAGCGTGTCTTCCGCCGCCGCATTGAAGTTCTGTCCCGAGAGCTTGTCACCCAGTTTGAGCTTCTTGCCATTAACCTTAGCGCTCGCCACCTCCACAGGCGTCGTCACTTTAAGCTGTAGCACCTCATAGGCATTATCCTTTGTCTCCTCGTCCACTGCCGACACCTTGAGCTTGTACATACCAGCCTGTAGCTTGTTATCCCCTGTCAACTTGGTCACGAACTTGCTGCCGTCTCCCTTGAGCGTCTGCGTCAAGTACAATGCGTACTAATGAGTGCATACTCTACAGAAGATTCTACCAAGCATTTACCACCAACGCACCAGTCCAGAAAGCACCGCAGCGCCCGACGTGTCCACGAGCGTCTCGAGTGTGAGCTGCTTGAGTTTGGGCTGCTTCGGCGTGACCAAAACGGCCACTTCCAGCGCGTCACCCGTCAACGCCACCCGAGAGGAAGCCAACTTCATGTTCACATTGAGTGCAGCGTCCACTGACAGCGACAGCAGCAGCAACGCGGCGCCGCATGCCGCAAGCCGAGAGAGCGTCATCGTCAGTCTCGATAAGCTCCAAATTTGACCGCGTGGCAGTAAAAGCAAGATACTGTGATAGGGAGGGAAAAACCTCACGAGGTTTTAATTTCGTAGTTAAATGGAGTGGAACGGTACAGTTCAGAGATGGCTACACCAACTTCAACTTCAGGTGCAACATCTCGGCCCGTCTCACCTTCGCTTACTTGTATGTGATGAACTCGTCGATCCACTTGTGGATCATCTTGACCTCCGTCTTGCGTGCGGCGATGACTGACGGTGGGTCCTTTGGATGGCTGAAGAAAAGGTCAAGGTGGTGAGCACCCTCGGCGATCTCCACGATTGTCACCTTCGCGTCCTTGGGGGCGTGTAACACGCCAGCGCTACTCCATGGATCCAACATGCCGTTGCTGAAGACAATGTTTGACGCTGACCGTAGCATCTCGTCACCATAGCTTACGCGGATGCCATTCGGGTCAGGCGTTGTGTGCCAGACACGCTGACAGTGCTCGCGGATCTCATCGAACGTAGTGTTGCGAGGCCAAAACATGTCCGTTTCGCCGTTCGTGCTGAAGTACGTCTCCTGTGGTAGCATCTCCGTGCAGTACTGGTAGTCCCAGATGCCGTCATAGTCCCACAAAGTTGGAATCTTGAAACATGGTAAGTCCTTTGTCGCGTTATGGAACACATTGGCAGCGTCACGTAGTGCCTCCAACAATGTCATATCCGTGCTCTCATGCTTGAGCGAAGACGTGGGGAAGTCATCTGCTAAATGTGAGCATGCCTCACGAACAGGCCACGGCGGAAGGTCAACCGCACCACCAGTAAGGTAGCTAGACGGATACGGGAAATTACCCATGGCTAAAGTGTCAAAGGCAAATAGCACCGACATCGCTAGGTCCTCTCCCTGCTCTTCGCTTGTCAGCGGTTCGCATAATCTGAACAGTGAAGACAACGTATCACGTCCAGTATCCGTCTTCGCGAGCTCAAAGATCTGCGACCAGGACTTTTGGGCGTTGGGCACGCAGTTTTTCGCCGATCCTGCAGCAGGCGATGCATCTCGTGTCACCACTTGCCAGTACTTCTGTCCATCGAAATCCGGAAATCCTCCAAAACCGTAGATTGGTGCAGACGCCGCAATAGCACCCGTAATGACGTTTGGATACTTCATCCGAAACCATGCCGACAGCATACCTCCATAGCTCCCACCGAATGCGATAACAGGATGGTTAAATGCGTCATACTTCTTCTGCAGATGATAAATAAGTTCCGTGTAGTCGGCAAGTGCCTGGTCGTGGGTAAGGTAGGCTAGGTGGTCCATGTATTTGTCCCCGAATGGGAAACTCTTTCCGTAGTACCGATGTTCGGCAAATACAACGAGAGCCTTGAAAGTCTCTGCATTCTCCCAGATGAGTCCTGTGTGATTCGCGTACAACGTCACATCTCCTTCGTTGCCCGTGTAGAAGAACACAGGCGCCTTCTTATCCTTCGGGTCCCAGAACTGAGTATTCAGCAAATATCGTTGTTTGTACGTAGCTGGAAGACCACTAGGTACTGCATCAACATCAACAGGATCCACTGCTTCCTTTGAGAGCCACGAAAAGTGATCAATACGCTGTTCAATCCACAGCTCAGAGCAGTTGCTGGTATCCGCCCGTATCTGCGTCGCCACAGAACTCACAATGGGACTAATCGTTCCCAGAGAGCTACGTGGGAGATCCGCCGTGGTCACGAGGTGTTGCGTGTGGATCAGCACGAAGACTCCAATGAGCAGCGACAACCCGCCGAATGCCACGACACCAGCCGGTGCGTAATTCAACACTGCCATACAGAAAACGTTAGAGTCAGCAGAGCTCCCGAGGCAACATTCACGTACGGGTGTTGTAGATCGTCTCGTAATATTGCGGCGCGTTGAGACTCTGCCAACGGTTGATGCGCACGCGTCTGGAGCTCGTCGCCGAGCCTACGGACGAGCTGACAGAGCGTGCAAGTAGCGGTCGAGCCTCCCCCATTCGATCTCGTGCGGCCATCGCGAAAGTGAGTTAGGAGGTCTTTGAGACACGCATACAGGTGGCACCACCCGGTGCTTCTGCCTGTATAAATGACTGGCAAAGGCCTCATCGACGGTGCACCGCGATCCAGCTGAGCGAGCTCCGATACCTTCGAATTCTGAGTTACGGCCCGGCTCTGCAATCTGGTGTGTACACACCACGTCGGCCACTGCTGCATAGGACACGCCAGTCCGATCAAAACCAGGTTCAAGCGGAGGCTTCCGAGCTTGTTCCAGCGCAGGCATTTGCGGTTCCGACAGCCACGTGACGAGACTGCAGCGATGCACTACAAGACGCACATGCCGGCGCGGTTCTCCGTGGACGACCAGATGGCCGAGGTGCGTTGCAGTGTGTGGATATCCCCCTCCATCGATCACTTCCTGATCTTTTGTGGCAGGCGCTGGCGTCGCAAGAGTTGATGGGCAACCGCCAACGGAAGAACTTCCTCAAGCTCTTTCGCAAGTATTCCAAGGTCAAGAAGGCTTCAATCGACTGGTGCGTCCGTGGGATGAGGAATTGTAAAAGATATGGAGCTGACGATCTGTTGTTGCTGTAGGAATTCGGTGAAACCACCTACGAACGGCTTGCTGACGAGCAATACGTCGGTGGAGAGCTGTCCCAATGACATGAATCTGCGTCATGAACTACTGGACAAGCTGGTATACTCAAGTGATTACGTGTATCTGACACTTTCATGACGATGGGGGAGTAATCGCACTCTGATTTATTGTGAACAGGTCATTTTAAAGCTTAATGGTGGTTTGGGTACGACGCTGGGCTGTGAAGGACCCAAGAGCGCGATTGAAGTGCGCCAAGATTTGTCGTTCCTGGATCTCACTGTGCGCCAAGTGGAGGTGCGTCTGAAACGTTGACGAGGAGCATGTGGAGGTGCTAATTGATATTCTGCAGTACTTGAACAGTGTGTATGGAGTGGATGTGCCACTTGTGCTCATGAACTCGTTCAACACGCACGAGGAAACTGTGCGCATCATTCGCAAATACCGTATGCACAATCTGAGCATCCACACTTTCAATCAGAGCTGCTATCCGTTCATCGTCAAGGAGACGATGCTCCCGCTGCCGAACACCAAATATGATCGCTCTACACGCGATAAGTGGTTTCCGCCAGGACACGGTGATGTCTACAATGCGCTGTTTGAGTCCGGATTGTTGGAGAACCTGATCAACCAGGGCAAGGAGTACATTTTCATCTCGAACGTGGACAACCTTGGCGCCACAGTGAGCCTAGACATGCTCTACCACATGATCAACGAAGACTCCGAGTTTGTCATGGAGGTGACTGAAAAGACCCGCGCCGATGTTCAGGGTGGCACGCTTGTGAGCTACAAGGATAAACCTCATCTGTTGGAAGCAAGCCAGGTACCACCAGAGCACATGGACGACTTCCGCGCCATCAACAAGTTCGAAACATTCAACACGAACAACCTCTGGGTGAATTTGCGTGCAATTCAAAGGTTGGTGGCACAGGATCTCATTGATATTGAACCGCTTGTCACCTTCCGCACTGTGAAGAACCACAAGGTTGTCCAGTTAGAGACCGCAGCGGGTGAAGCGATTCACCTGTTCAAGAACTTCATTGGGCTTAAGGTGCCCCGTTCACGTTTCTTGCCCGTGAAATCTTCGTCAGACCTGTTCCTCGTCCAGTCGAACCTGTATCAGATCAAGCACGGTAGTCTGATCATGAATCCGGCACGAACCACACCTACAATCCCCATCGTGAAACTTGGACTAGAATTTCAGAGTGCAAAGGAATACCTCGCACGCTTCGAAAACGGCATTCCCAACATCACGGAGCTAGACCACCTCACGGTCGCGGGTGACGTAAAATTCGGGTCCAACATCACGCTCAAGGTACGGTAGTCAACTTATGCCTCGTTTATTTGATTCCTCATTGTTCTGTGACGAATGATTGTAGGGAACGGTGATTCTTGTTGCGAACGAGGGTGCGCATATTGACCTGCCCGACGGAACGGTGTTAGAAAACAAGGTGGTTACTGGCAACCTGCGCATCTTGGATCACTAAGCGCAGGCGTAGGAGCGAGAAGGATTGAACGAGTTAGCTGTGCTTCGAAATGCTGGAAGCAGAGGAGACTGAAAGCTGTGAACAAATACATGCGCATGCGCTGCTTGTCTTTCCACACAAACTTGTTCTGTTTTACATAGCTACACATGCAATTGTGGAAGCCCCAAGGTATTGAGAAGTATAATACGCCAATGCGCGTTGAGCATCAAAGTCTAATAGACAGCAACGACGTGCTTGCAAATCGGACACTGGCGGTGGTACATGAGCCACTGGTCGATACATTCGCGGTGGTAGAAGTGCAGACACGGAAGCGCACGCACTTCTTCCTCCGCTTCAAACTCATCACAGCACACCGCACATACGGTATTATTAACGTCGCTGTCCTCGTCCGTTTGGCTTTCATTGTCGTGACGCTCCCGGAATTGATACTTGAACGTTGGTAGTGCAATAATCTGTGGGTATGGAAGACCATCCCAATTCTCACTCTATAACAGTCATCACCAGCAACCATTAGTAGCATAACAGCAAATTCAAAGGTTAGGACAACGTACATCAACTTGCTGCGAGCGAAGTTCATTAATACGGCGGAGCAGCGACAAGAAGCGCAGCTTGCTCTGACCTTCTGCTGCATCATCTCCGGCTTCATCCATAGGTACTGAGGATGAACTGGATCCCAGCAACTTCAGATGACGACGGACGAGTGAGAAGAGCTTGTTCTCACTTTCCACAGCTTCAGGATCCACAGCGGGTTCCTCAGAAATTGATCCTCGAGACGTAGGAAGAGAACCAAGCAGCTGACTAAGCGTAGTGTTCACCACACTACCAAGTTACAACACAATAGTCAGAACACTGCTAACTCGGTAACCTTCAACAGCACGTACTGTGATGGGGTGCGTGGTTCTTCCGACGAATCCTCCGTCGACGCTTCACGCAGCGATCGGATGAAGGCCAAGTCCAGTTCTCCATTCACTGGTGGCATGTTGTGTGAGTTGTTGGAGGCCGCCTCATCGATGTCGGCGGCGGCAATTGAGATGAGACCGGCAGGCGACAGCTGTGCATTAAGGGGTGAAGAGGTCATATCGTCCACGCTCAGACCCTCCACGTCCTCAAGTGCCATGCCGTCAGGTCCCAGTAGCGCCGCCAACTGCGATGACAACGTTGGGATTGAGAGGCGACGACTCGCGTGCTCGTCTACGGCCGCCAGCACACTGTTCTTCTTCTTGCCTTCGCCCTCAGGCTCCGTATCAGACGTCTCCGCTTCTTCCATAGCTCGTGCGATCTCTCGGGAGCTAGCAGTGTCTTCTTCCCAGTAGCTGGAGGCTTGTGGATCGACGCGTGGCTGAAATGATGGAAACAATGTTAGAACTCATGTGTCATTAACGTTATTGGGGCTTAGAGACTGCGGGTGCGTACGTGGAGAGCCTGGGGCATACGCGAACCGTAGAGCGACCGGAGGAACATGGTGGTGCAGTGTGGATCTTAGTACGACTAGACGCGCCTTCTCCCGACTTGTTCTCTTGTTGAATGAGGATGGCCATTGTGGCCCATCTGGCGCGAAGCAAAATTGCATAGTGAATCCAAGTGAAATTTAAGTATGCGTATTTCTGCCAAATTTGTGACGTGTTGTCTCGGATTTTGTACTGCGCAATCACCAAGTGTAGCCATGTGACGATCTTCTTGCAACATTACCGCGTTAGCTCCATCGGATCGAGCTGGTACGTCGATAGAGACGCTGGGGCGAGATAACCCGACACATCTACATTGTCCAAAGTCTCAAGCGCAGCTGCTTCTTGTCTCCGCTTAGAATCCAGGCGACCGTAGCTCTTGACCAACCCGTGGAAGGCTTTCAACCACTGTGGTGGGCTCAGCAGCTCGGTGCGTCCGCCGTCCTTGCTGCCGCTCGGCGAGAATGAGAAAAGCAGGTCGAGATACTTTTGCACATACTGGTTCAGTCGCTGGAACCCCACGTCATCATCTTTCAGTGGCTGAAGCAGTGAGTCGTCGTTCAGGATATCGTCGACGCTGATATCTGAGTCCAGCGCGTCCAGGAGATTCTCGAGTTGAGCCTCAGCTCGTCCATCTGTCGTAGCTGTACGTCTAGAGACTACCACGACGCTGTGTGCTGGGTCCAGGTTGAACACTCGCCGTTCCTTGTTCAAATTAGCGGTGCTCAACGCATCACGCATGCGCAACGAGCCAACGGTGGTGCCGCGCAAAGATCGAAACAGGGTCGTCAAGCGCGCCTCAAGTGACTTGCAATATGTTATCGTCGCTGAGCGGGGTGGCCCAGAACTCTGTGTCTTGAGCGATACATGCATGATCTCGTCAGGTGCTGGGACGACGTACACTACTAACGGCACACAGCGACCGGGTGCAAAAGCATTCCCTCCACTTGATGAGCCTTTCGAGTGACTATCACGCTTGGAATGCTTGGTTGACGTCGGTATGAAACTATGAAGTTGTGCCTTCTCCATTGCCAACGCTCGAACATCTTTCAGTACCTTAGTCGTCACTCGCGCGTCCTCCTTCATCACTATCAACATGTTGCAACTAGAGTAAAGTAGCACTTGCATCTTGAGCTTCTCGCGTTCAAAAGTGTCCACCTCATTGCGGATCCGTTGTGTCTCATTCATTGGCGTCTGATCAGTATCATCAGCTATTGATTGTCGTCGTCCTCCCACCTTGTTCTTGCTATTGCTGTTTGGCGTCCCTACTTTGGAGGTCGATGGAGGACAGTAGGTTAGATAATCGGGTCGAGCCACGCCGAGCAGATAGATGCATCTTGCCACGTCATCATAGAAGAGATGAACGCTAGCAGGCTGTCTGACGTCCTTCACTGTAGTAGCGCTATGCATCTCGTCGTCACGGAAGACACAACGTCCAATAAGGCGATTGGCAAAGGCGAAGGCGCGCGAAGAAGAAGAACTGGAGCTGAGCAGTCCCACGACCGCTACGTGCTTGTTCTGTAGCGACTGCAACGCAGTGAGAGATCCGCTGCGACCAGCTTCGGGCGGATACACGCGCACTGGTTCATTCTGACTGCGATCGAAGGGAAGCGGCGGCGCGTGACGCGAAGACATGAGGACTACAAGTGTAGCTAACTTGTCAATGTAGTTTTGCGCTAAAAACTAGTCGGACTAAACGTTTGAGGGTACTCAAAATTGATGCTACACAAATGCAAATAATTGTGCAACTTCAACTATAACGTTGCCTTTCACGATCTCTTCGTTTGACAAGATCCTGACGCAGTCGCTCCTGAAATGGGGCGGATGGAGTATAGTGCTTCTTAATCCTGACAGATGTATTCCGTCGCTCAAACTCGCGCTCTCTGGCTCGGACAGCTTCTGCTCGCGCTGCAATCTGCTCACGTCGAAGTCGACGCTCGTCCAAATCACGCCTCACTCGATCGTCAAAGTCTCCAAGCTCTAACTGTAAACATACATCATCATTAGATGGTAGCTGAATTATGCTGTTGATACGTGCATGACATACCTGTTGTGCTCGATGGGTAATGGAAGGCGAGAAGGAGCACTCGCGTTGGATCTCCTCCCAAATGGCAGCTCGTGACATCTCCCGGTACTCCAGATCCAACTGAAGACGTCCAAGGAACTCGTCGCGCACTTCCTCCCACGTCTTCTTCGAGTCCTCGTTGCTCTCAGGGCGACACGCAAGTGCTTCTCGGCGCTCACTTTCTTCTTGGTTCTCACGCTGTCTATCCTTGCATTGTTGCTGGAATTCCTCCATGCGATTTAAGAACTCTTTTGCGACGTCACTCTACAACGCATACAACAAAGGTTAGACTGTGTTGAAAAAATTCCTCTGCAAATGACAACTCACTCACCCAAGCGATGCGACTCTTGTACGTGACACCACAGTTCGGGCACTTCTTTCGCTTTTGAGTAAGCTCCGAGTAAGACTGTGGGTTACCGCAACTAGGGCACTCCTTCTTGTCTACACGATCCAGATAGGCGGCTTCTTCACGTGTCCGGCGTAGCTGCTCACGACGAGCTCGCTCCGCTGCTTCCTGTCGCCTCACAAAATCTTCATTCCGTCGAAGGGCAGCACTTTTGCTACCTCCTGGGCCTTCTTCATCATCGGAGTCATTATTTGACTGTTTCTTCTTACTGCTGCTGTTGTGCAACCGTGGGGTAAATCGACAGTGACGGTTGTCATCCAAACGCGCGAACTCATGCCGCGACTTCTGTTTTTGGCGAGCTTGTGTGAATTTGTCTTTGGCAAGCTCGTTCAGCGCCTCTCTATTGACGACTCGCTTCTTTGGTTTGCTGCTGGAACTTGCTCCTTGAGCCACCGAAGCTAGAAAGAGACGTCGCTGAGTAAGTGACAACTGCTGGAATTGAAACGCACTTAACTTGTCCTGCATAGCGCGTTGCAACTCGAGCTTGGTCATGGATTGACTCGAAGTTGCACCTTTCAAGGGCTTTGAGCGCCTTTGGTTTGGTGAACGGTGACCCACGGACTTTGCCTTAGCAACGCTTGAAGCAAGCGTTGCTGCTGCTTCACGAACACTCGCAGCGTCATCTTCGAATTCATCTTCTTCGTACTGCTGTTGTTGCTCTGCTACGGCAGCCTTTAGCCCGGTCATGACTTGTTCATTGCGCTGGGCGACCCGTTCGGCTCTGGCTTCAGAACTCGCTGCATCTAGGGCGTGTCGGATTTTGCTTGCCTGAGCCTCACTCGCTTCGCGTTCTTGCTCCTCTTCGTTTATCTCTGCTGCAAGAGCAGTCAACGTAGGCCTCGAGCGAATTTCCTGCTGCTGGACATTTCCAAGACTTTTGGCGATCTCCATCAATGATGATGCAGTAGCTTCTTGCTTGGCAACTTCCAACAGCGTCGGTGTCTTCTGAGGAAGGTCCTCCTCATTGCTGTCTTCAAACATGTCTTCGTCTGTCTCGTCGATTTCATCTGGGGTTGTTTGTTTTTCGTTCTGTTCCATAGGGACTTCATTCTCCTGTCTTTCAACTCCAAGCCCCTGCACGAATGCCATTAATGCAGACGCCATGATGGAGACTTGATGCAAATTAGATTTTGATGAGTAGGATGTTATCTCACCGAAATGGCTTTCCTCATAATGAGCAACATCATCCCATATCTTGGAATAGCAGATTCGGCTGAATTCCAGAATACTTACATATCCACGTTTTCTCAGTGGAAGCTCCAAAGCAGGAATTACGGACATGTGCAAACACATTCCCAATGCTCAGGTAGGTGCTTGTCATTGATATGTGTATGTTTCGCCATCTTTTCCTCACGCTTACGGAAGCAGGTATCCTTTCGAGCACCATGCTGCAACCGATGGTTTGATTGTAGTGAGTGTCATTTTGAATTGAGCGACCATCGCCAACAATCTGCTGCGGAAATGGCATTCGTCTGCAAACAGTGCCGCAAACCCTTTCGTAAAGACTTGACGGCTTTCGACGAAGAGGATGAGAGCTGTCCACATTGCGGGAATGAACTAATCCAACCCGTTGGAGACGTTCCCGATTCACGAGTAGCGACGCCAGCAATGGTTACTAGCAGCTCCTAGTGTCATCTTTTGAACGAACAAAGCTAGGTAAAATACAATGCGTTTCACCAAGCCCGATATTTTGCTTCTGTTGCATCGCAGAGGTCAAAGATCATCATCGCGCCGCAATTGACATCCTGGTGAAAACGTTCGTGCACAAAATGGCCCTGTCACGGAACTCCACTTATTTGCTCTGTTTGACATGGCAAAAACGAGTCCCCATCTTGGTGTTCGAAGGTGTGTTCCACCCAAGTTGTAGGCAGGTATGGTGTACACACAGGAAATCTGGCGTCCACCGTCCGCAAGTTCACCGCTGGCGACGTTCATGGTAACCTGTGCCTGATTACAATTTTGTCGAGCAGGGTTGTTCGCGACTGCTGTCGACGATAGCTCGCAGCTGGCCGCAGCACCACCATACTTCCTGCTGCTTGGGTCGACTTCACCAACACCGAAAAGTTGTTATCAAATGCCTCCTTCTGTAAGCGATCGGGCCTAATGGGACGTTCAGTCTCAACCAAACAAGCACTACAACTTGTCCACTGCAAATTCAGTAGATTTGCATGGTTCGTCGCAACTGTGCTCGCACAGATCGGTGTCTGATGACGATGAAGACGACCATGATCATGAAGATGAGTACCAGCACGATAAATCCAGGATCAGCAGCTCCAACATGTTCGCCAGAGCTGCGACGCGGCATCGTTGGTCGAGCCGCGATGACTCTGTCCTGCCAGCGTGCGTCCATGTAATGCAAGACCACTTCAGTTATAGCCTTTCAACGAATTGCTCGGAAAGCCGGTGTAGTGGACTTGTCCACGAGGAGTAGATCTCGTGTACTACACCGACGAACTCGAGCAAGTAGCAGACACACTCTTGAGCTCGGAGCATCAGTGAATTCCATTCCCGAGCAACGCCTGAAGTCTGCTCTTGAACAATGTGTCTGCGAAGGGGACTTTCCATCGTCCAACCTTGCAGCACGTCACTGAGAGTGCGGAGAGGATTCCCCTAGTGTCGAGCATGGCCATCAATTGATAGAATGGGTTGTCACTCGCCTCTCGAGTGAGCAAGCTTGATTCCCATGACGCTCATCGTCCCACAGTGAATCGCAGCGCTCGCTCTGTGGTCAGTCTATGATCGACTGAGGCCTGTCTGTTGCCACCCGCTGTCAAGCCTACCCCAACCCAGCTGCCGCGCTTCAATCGCGCGAATCGAGGAGGTCGCCATTTAGGATTCTGCGTGGAGCACAGCAGATCATCCGCAAGAGTTTTAGTGTTGTCATTGCAATGTTGAACGCCATCTCGCTGTCGGAAGAGGAAATGGGAATGCTATTTGGCCCTGCCTCAAATGGGGTCACCGGCAACGCAGTGCTTCACCTTCGTCAGTCTCGCGTGGCTGCTGGTAGAAAGTCGTCGAGCCGATCGCGCATCTCGAATGCACCGACTAGACAAGTGACCAAAAAGAAGATAACCAAGTCCACCACGCTACTCAGCGCCGTGGTTCCAGCCCGCTGCGGCTATCGAACCGGCAAGTGCCAAAACCTGCAGGCTTTCAAGCGCAATGGGAAACTCCACAAGCTCTGCGAATTCCATCGTGAACGAGCCAACCTGAACCAGAAGAAACTGGACCGTAAGAAGCGTATGCAGCGTTCCAAAGTGTTTTCGTCCTATGGATCCGTCTCATCCGCTTCGTCCGTCACGTCCGAGGACGACCGCAGTCTCGACCTGCTGGACGGATCGCCACGTACCGTCGAATCTGCCGTGACCAGCAGCGTCTTCGTCAAGTCCGAGCCGAAGACGGAGTCCAACGAGCTTGACCCGGAGCTCATGCTGCCCACCAGTCTCGACGAGGCCCCGTTGGCACTTAGCTGCGAAGAACTCTCCATCTTCTGCAGCCTCATGACCTTCGACATGAACCACCGAAGCCGAGACCCACCTCCAGCCCCTACACCATCGTGTCATTACTACACGAACGCCGTGTGAGACGGCTTAAGATATTAGATCACACGTAAGTTAGCTAACATATTGCAGATGTCGAGACGATGAAGATTGAGCAATTTATGGAAAGTGTCGTCAACAGCTTTCGACCAGCTAGGTCTCATGGTCCTACAGTCAGAAATGCATGCAGCAAGTGCAGGAATTTCATTCATGATGAATGACATTGATGGACAAATGCTTAACCTTGGTTCATCTACCAACCAACACTGGACCAACTCGGCAACATGATCCAACGAAGGAAGAGACTCGTAACAGCTAATCCTTGTTTTTATCTCAAATCGCTACGTTTTATCGATGACATCCACCACCCCATCAACATTAACAAAGTCTCAGCCAAGAGCTCACTTGTCTCCTGTGCCGATCGATCCATCATGGCGACGCTGCTCTCAAAGGTGAATCTGGCGCTCTACGTGCTGCAGCTCTTTGTGAACGCGCACTCGTCACGCAGTATCGGGCCCATGGCGCACCGCTACGAGACGCTCATCACGCCAGCGCCTTACGCCTTCAGCATTTGGGGCTTCATCTACACGTTCCTGGCCGCAACCGTCGTTGTCGACTGCTTCTGGCCCTCCGTCTCCTTCTACACGAGCGCCCCCAACGCCACCGTCTTGCGCACGCTCTTTGCTGTTTCCTGCCTCATGAACATCGCGTGGATCGTCTTTTTCACTCACGAGTTCGTCAACGTGGCTACATTCACGCTCGTGGTGCTCTGGTTCGCACTCTTTGCGCTGTACGCGCATGTTGTCACAGAGCGTCGCGACACCGGCTTCGACTTCAAGCGCTACGTGTTCAGCGAGCTGGGCTTGACCGTCTACTTCGCCTGGACCTGTGCCGCCACCCTCATCAGCTTCGCCGTCACGGCTCAATACGTGGCCAACGACTACCTGTCACTCACGTCCTACGTGGCGCTGCTGTCACTACTGGCAGTGGCTACATTGTCCGCCGTCATCTACGAGGGCGACGTCGCCTTTGGACTGGTGGTCATCTGGGCCCTCGTTGGTCTGGCAACCAAGAGCTCGACGCTGGAGCCGCATGTCCAGCTCATCGCGATGAACATCCGCGCATGTGCCACACAGAGCGCCGCTATCGTCGCTGCTTTCATCGTCATCTCCATCGTGCACAAGTTGCTAGCTCCCAAGACGTGAGTATCGAAAGTTGTGAGGTCATGAAGTTTGCTAACTTTTCGTTGTTGTAGGCAATTCCAACCGCTGCAATCGCGCGCTCCGCTCTATAGCGACAAGCCCATCGACTACGGCACTACCCACGCCTAACTACTCTCAGGCAGCATGACACTCCGCAGATAGGCACCACATAATTTTGCTAACATGACTCGCCCCTCCTAATCAGATACTCTGCATACTCCAAGCAGCCAAAACTTCAAGCAGCCAGAGGCTTCAGTATCGAAAAAGAGGCGCAGAGACCAAGGCGAAAGGCAGATGGCAATACTACAGGAGACCTCACGACTCCCATGGGTGAACGCCGCTTTCTTTGGGCTGCAGACGCTGTTGACTTGCATTGGCCTCATCGTAGGCGACGCAAGTGACGTACGCGCACAGTTCGATACGCTCTTGACGCCCGCGACGTACGCTTTCTCCATCTGGAACGGCATCTACCTGCTCTGCATGATTCTGCTCATCACCGACGTCTCGTACGCGGGGTTGTCACTCTACGACTCGGCTGCTAAACCCAATGCACTGCGGCTGTGCTTTGCTGCTTCTTGTGTGGCCAATGGCTCGTGGTGCATCGCTCTGGCCAGCGGGAACGTACCGGCCGCCAGTGTATTGGTATCACTGCTGTGGCTAACTCTACTACCGCTCTACGTCTTCGCCAGCTACGAGCGCAACGTCCAGACAGTGCTGTGGCACGAGTACTTGTGCAGCGAGTTGTGCGTTCGATTGTACTTCGCGTGGATCACTGTGGAAGCTGTGGTGAGCTGGACCATGACGCTGCAGATCAAGGACGGCGGCTATCTGGAGCTGTCGACGTACCTCACACTACTTGCTGTGCTACTAGTGATGGCGTTGTCGGGACTTTCATACGGCAGAGACCCTATCATGGCTCTTGTGGTAGTGTGGGCACTTGTTAGCCTCACCTCGAAGGACGTCTCTGGTTTCGATACTCAAGTGTTTCATGAATTCGACAAGGTGCAAGCAGCTGCAACTCTCGGAGCTGGCGTCCTGGTTGCTATGGTGCTAGTGTCCTGTAGCTACTGGGTCATCGAATTCAATTGGTACGAAGACTCCCATCCGTCCAAGTCAACTAACCGATCTCTAACTTGTGCTGGTGACCTGTAGCAAGTCGAAACCGCTGTCACCTCGCCCAAGGCGCTTGTCTAGACTCTCTCAAGCTTCCACCAAGGACAACGAGTACGGCTCGATCAAACTCGTGGCAGCAGCCTAAATTGTTCGTCACCTCCATTTAATGTAGCCATGTTACGTTTGACTCAGAAATCTATTTTCCTCCAATCCCCTGTCTTGATTTCGTATTTCCCGCCAATCACAGCCATATTCGCCTTCTCTACCGCCAAGTCGGAGCTCTTGATGATGGATCCGCCATCTCTGGGGCAGCATCTACCCAGCGCCAACGTCGTGCTCTTCGTCATCCAAATTGCAGTCGCTCTCGGCGTATTCTTCTTCGCTCCGGAAGGTTCCTGGTCGCCTTCACACGATACCAAGGCGGTTGCATCCTCTGGCGCCTCAGACAACAGCGGATCGTTGGCTCTAGTGCCCACTGCGACGCCCTTTGCCTCGACATTGACGCCGAACAATCCACTGGCGCCTCCGCACTACGTGTTCTACATCTGGCTACCCATCTACGTCTTCACGGGCATCACTGTCGTCACAGACAGGTTCTACCCCACCTACAGCTTCTACCTGACGTCAGACGACCCCAGTTTCCTGCGGCAATGGTTCCAACTCGCTTGCTTGGCTAATATGGCGTGGATAGCACTGGATATGTGGTTCAGCTGGGTACACATGGCTACATTTGCACTGGGAGTGTTGTGGTGCACTGTTCTACCGCTCTATCTCTTCGTAGTACGTCATCCTACCCCGAGATACTCACAAGCCTGGATCTACTACTTCTGCAGCGAATTCTCCGTACGACTCTACTTTGGATGGCTCAGTGCTGATGTCATATTCGGTATTGCCGATGTGATGCAGTATCTCCACGGAAATTACTTCGGTTTCAGTGTCTATGCGTCGTTGTTGGGGGCGTTATTGGTGTTGGCTTTTGGCACGTACGTCCATGGTCGAGACCCAGTTGTGGGCCTTGTAGTTACCTGGGCTTTGGTGGGCATTGTCTTCAAGCATGCTACCTTCCCAGGTGATACACAAGAAGTTTACAACAAATTGCGCGCTGTTGCCATTGTTGTCGCTCCGGTTTTCCCGATTCTAGTGGTCATCGATAGTGTACGATATGTCTATGTCGTCCATTGGAAAGCGTAAGTTGCTAGGCAGTATGATTGTTTTTGATTGAAATTGCTGGAACTCACTTTGTCGATTGTAATGTCGGTAGTACTAGGGTTCCAAGCGGTAGCAGCAACGAGTACTACAAGCCATTTGTGTTCGAGACGACGGCTGAGTATGGAACGGTGTGAGCCGTGATTTATAAAGCCAAGCGTAGTCGAAGTGTACGTTTGTTTATACATTGGTCAGCCGACGTTTTTGATTCGCTCTTGCCTCTTGTTTTCCTTTCCAGACCGGGTTGATGCATCAACTATTCGTACCTGAATGGCACCCTCATCTAGTCATGCCCTTCTCTATTTCACTGGTGTTTATGCTGTCATTTTACGTGGCTGCACCTTGGCCCCAAAGTAGATATCTGACTTGATCTTGTCTCGGGTGAGTTTGTCATGCAACTCATCTCAGCCAGATTAAGTGGTTTTCGGGGTTGTTAACAAGGTGCAGTGATGCTACTTCAGCTTTACCGTATATGCTAGCACAGGCATTCAAATCGTATAGTACGAGTCACGATCCTGCAGTAGCATTTACTGCAACGTGGTTTATCGTTGGACTTATCAATAACAAGGCGATGTTCGAAGATGACATTCAAGATACTTTTGAGAAGCTGCAAGCCATGGGTACCGCTGTTATACCTATCTTCCTCCTGATGGTGCTTAGTGATGCATTTCAATGTGTACTCATGTAAGGCGAGTAACAGCACTAACACTGCTGTGCGCGTGTTATTTTCGAGCAGGAAAAGGGCCCAAGTCCTAGAAGCAGCAGGTGAATTGGTACAATTTCGCTCTAACCACCCGCAATTGAATCACATCAGACGTTTTCGTGAATGCAGTGATCTCTCATCACACTTCTCGCTTTGTTTCTATCACACGATACTCACCAAAATGTCAGTATTTTGTGCCCCGTAATTCCTCTTCAGACAGCGGCGAAAATCTCAACACCGTCAACACATCGGAGTAAAATTTGATTGAAAACCTCGTGATATAAATTCACTATCTTTAAAATAGCGAGCTACCGTTTTCCTTGGACATAGAATATTCAATCGCTCCATTGACGATACATTCCAATGAATGTCTATGTCATTCTATCATTAATCGCATCATTATGCAATCCACAGCAACAGTGCAACCATTTTTGCAAATTTAATCACTTGAGCACCATTGAAATGCTAAGCTGGCATTACGTCAAGTATATCTCCCTGGAAGCCATATTACTCGTATAGCAAATATGCCGAGTGTCTCAGAACCGTCATCTCTGTAATGACGACACCAGAACCCACCGAGTTCGACATCGTTAACTCGACAATTTGATGGTGCCCCTGGGGCATCACGCTTGGTCTCAAGTCGACCGTCGGCAGCTTTATCACCAGACACTACGCCAGCCTCCGTGATTCATTCCACAGACCTTCTTGTTCATAGTTTGTGCACAGCAAGACTTCGTCCCAGTGCCAGGGTATCGCTGTGTATGGAACGATATATGGCATCACTTGTCTCTTGCTTGAAATTCTAACTGTCTGGTATGATGGCATCACACCGTTAGTTTTCTCGATCCAATCCTCTTGCTTGCAAACCATTTCCCATTTAGCCGACTTGTTGACAGATCTCGAAGCTATTGATTGCCATGAAAGGCACCTGGTTTGCCCTAATGAATGCCGCGCTGTTTGTGATGCAAGCTGTCGTGAATATCGTGTATGCCAAGCACTTAGTGGTGGTGACGCGAGACTACGAAACACTGATTACACCCGCAAGCTACGCCTTGGTGTTGTGGGTTCTCGTCTATGCGATGGAAGCTGTGCTTGTCCTCGTCGATATTTTCGCATCGCGGTACTCGATGTTCGCCGACGCCAACCAACCAGCCCAACTTCGTTTGTGCTTCGGTGTGACGTGCATCCTCAATACCATTTGGGTCTTTTTGTTTGTCTCGGGCCATGTGTACGCGTCCACAGTGGTCATCTTCGCGTTGTGGCTGGCGTTGTTGGTGCTCTACGTCTACGCTGTCAATGATCGGAACGCACGTGACACTGGCCCATTCGATTGGATCCTCTACCTGTGCAATGAAATTCCCATTTCGATGTATTTCGCTTGGGTCACCACTATTGCATTCACAGAATTGGCGATGTCGATGCAGCACTCGAACCACGATTTCCTGGGACTCACGACCTACGTTTCGTATCTCTGCATCATCATTTTGCTTGGGCTGCTGACTTTGCGATATGCGCAAGACTTGATCGCCGGTCTTATCATTGTCTGGTACCTCATCGCAGTTTCGATAAAACACGTGCAGTTCCCACATTCAGTGGAGTGTATGGATATCGCCGTCCGCGCGTGCGCTGGGGAGGGGGCAATTATCATCGCGGTCGTACTAGCTATCAACCTGTGCCAGTCGTGTTTGGAGGAAAGGTAAGCTTACAATCAAGCTGCCGATACTGATCACCACTGGAACGTTATCTAATGTGTGTTCTTGTCCTTGTATCCGTATTTTGTCCATGGAGTGAAGCCGTCCTCCAGCCTCGGCAATGGGTTCAGGAATGGCTGTCGTCGCGGGTGCCTCCTACGGCACCACCGGTGCATAATAGTGCAGTCCCCGCTATTCCTCGCGCTTCGATTGCAGTGCGCTCCGCTGCTGGAGTTCCAGTCCCGTAACATTCTTGGTGGTCAGGGTACTGAAAATGTTTAGCTTAACTTGTGCGTTGAGGACAACCTTTTTCCCAATATGATTTCTGTTGCTGCCGGACATCTTCGCTTTGACTTCGCTACTTGGACTTGCTCTTGACTGCAGGACCTGGTGCTATTACCTTTGATAACCATTACCTAGACCTTCGACGGTGTGTTGCTCTTTCTTTAGGCTCTGAGCGCGAGCGTGAGCGTCGTGAACTCGTGTGTTGCCTGCTTCGTCGTGGGGATATAGATGCATCTCGGTGTCGAGAGGAGCTCCGAAACTCGCTTCTGTCCTCCCTTTCATCTTCAGACATACCTCTTGAGCGATGCTTGTGTTTACGCTTATGCTTGTGCTTGCTCGATTTCCTTTTCTTTAGACGATGGCGGCGAGATGATCCATCCGAATCGCTTTCGCTGCTGCTACGCTCATCTCGTGACTGTTTCTTTAGTTTCTTCATCAACCTCTTCCTTTGTTTGGTCGACAAACTGGCCAAAACTGCATCTTCAGCTTCATCTGCTCACCATCACCAGCATCAGTCTATCCAGCCTTTTCCTGTAAAAGTTTTACATGAAAACTAACTAAACCAACCATCGTCCGACTGCAAAATCTCAAACTCTTCCCCTGTCACTCCTTCTTGCATCTCCAATGGCAAAACTGCTCTCCGTAGCACGAGATCCTGTTTCAGTTTCTTAATCTCTGTCACCGGATCCTCCCACTTCTGTCTAGTGGCATCTACACACCAAATCAGCACTTCATAGCAACATTTGCAACTTATCCACTTACCGTTTGGGTTCTGATCTCGCAGTTTGCACTCTCTGTCTCCACTCTGATGTCCCCACTCCCCACATCGAATGCAGCGCACGTTGCGTAGTCTCAATCCCACTGGATTGAAGTTCACTCTAATAGTCTCTGTGTATTTGCCCTCCACTGGGGCATCTTTCAGGACAGGAAAGCGTTCTACCTGGTCCTTGAAAGTCAGTGTCTCCTCCGCTCTACGTCCCACGTATCGTTCCAGCTTGCGCTGCTCTCCACGTCTTTCAGCTCTGCGTCGGAACTCCCGTACAGCCTCGTCCTCTTCATTCTGAGTCTGTTCCACTGCTTTGTCGGCCTCCGGAAGCCCTGGAGGCGCCGTGTACAGGAAATTCACTTGTTGACTGGCCACTCGACGAGCTGCGGAGACGTCTCCAGCTGCGGCTGCGGCCTGTTGCGCCTGTAGAGCGTCGGCAGCTTTGCGCACCTCCTTGGCCTTCTCCTTCTCGCGTTCCTCCCGCTCTTTAGCTTGCTGCTCTGCCACCCACACGCGCTTCTGGTTGGCCTTACTGGCCGGATGCCAGCTCTTCTGGCCCAGGAACTGCAGCGACATCAAGACGTATCAAAATCTGAGTGCGAGTATTTTTGTACGTTTGTACAGGTGTTAATTTTGTGATGATTTTATACGCGATGTATTTTGACACAAAGACCAAATGCTGCGTGATGTATTTCGAAACAAATGCCAATTTTTTTATTTTTGTATTGGCCTATTAGTATCAAAATCTGAGTGCGAGTATTTTTGTACGTTTGTGCAGGTGTTAATTTTGTGATGATTTTATACGCGATGTATTTTGACACAAAGACCAAAAGCTGCGTGATGTATTTCGAAACAAATACCAAATTTTTATTTTTGTATTGGCCTATTAGTATCAAAATCTGAGTGCGAGTATTTTTGTACGTTTGTATAGATACTAATTTGGTACAAAGAAGATCAAAATCTGCATGATGTATTTTGACACAAATACTAAAATTTATATTTTTGTGTTGGCGTATTTGCCACTTTGCAGCATGTATGGGAGCGGCACCTGTAGCTTCAGCTTCAGCACCAAGGTTAGAGCGCTCTACGGTAGAAGTTGCATTGTCTGTCAGTGTCAGCTTATGTGTGTGTGTATTGCGTACTAGACCCGGACGCTGGAGCCCGTGCTGGCGGAGAAGGACCGTGCGCAGTTCTTCGTGGGCACCAGCACGTTGAACCAGCCCAACCAGGTGCGTCACCTCCCGTTCGATCTATCTGCAACGTCACTAAGACTATAATTCTGTGTCTATCAGATTCATGTAGTGGAAGTGAACGACGATGCAAGCGACATCATCACGCGCCAAATGTTCCACCACCCTGGGGAAGTACTGAGTCTGGCGCCGAGTCCTCAAGATCGACAGCTTCTGGTCACGTGCGGCAAGCAAAGAGGACAATCAACAGAAGCTTCACTCTGGAAGTTACCAGGCATTGAAGATACAGTTGCTCCATCAGAAGATGAGGACGCGACTGCACCGCAAAATCTAACGCAGCTGGAGGTGTTCCCAGCACAAAAGCTGCCGGTGTCTGAGTACGAATGAAGATTCACTTAGTTTGCTGTGGATGTAGAGCTCTGGGGCTGATACTTTTGGTTGTTGACTAGAGTTGCGTGGGATGCTACGGCTGACACACCAACGTTGGCATCGGCACACGAGACGCTGCTGCGTACGTGGCAATTGGATGGAGGATCGATAGAAGCACAGGACAAGCTGGAGCTGGATGTGTCTATGCTAGGAGGCACCACAAAGAGAGGTGCTAGTGCATTGGCTTGGGACCCACACCATGCTTCACATCTGGCTTTTGCCCTGGGTGGCAGCATACGCACATGGGACCTTCGAGCCAAACAAGATAGTGTCAGTGTCGATGATGCACACCCAAGCGCGACATTATCGCTCGACTTTAACCCGAACAAACCGTACGCACTTGCCAGTGGAGGTGATGATGGAAACCTAAAGTTCTGGGACTTGCGTTATGCCCGCAAGCCGGTTTTGACACTTAACGCGCACTCACATTGGGTCTGGAGCACGCGCTATCACCCGCAACATGATCAACTTGTGTTGTCAGGAGGCTCAGACGCAACACTTGCACTGTGGAGGGTATCATCAATCTCATCGTCACCGCTAGTCGAGCTGGATGAGCGTGACCTCATGGATGAAACGGCAGGTGGAGCTGCTGTGGCCGATACATTGATTCGACGAGTTGAAGAACACGAGGATGCCGTCTACGCGGCCCGGTGGGCTGCCGGTGGAGATGCCTGGATGTTTGTCTCCGTGTCGTACGACGGCCGTCTTGCTGTTAACCACGTGCCATCGACGGAGAAGTACAAGATTTTGCTGTAACTTAGGATGTCATGCACCAAGTAAACTGCAGTACTTCAGAGGTAATACGCATGCTAGTGTGTCTTGTTGTTTATGATTGGTACGTCGGGCCTGGAGACCTGCTGTCTGTTGTCTGTCGATTGGAAAACTGTTCCCCGCTCGATATCTACACCGTTGGATTGTTTTTGTTGTTTCTGCTACTCGCTGATGTTCTACTACGCTTGTTTCACGCACCTCAGACTCGACATCAAGCTACACTCAACCGCGCATTAGCTTACTGGCCTCATTCCGAAGCCAGTCTAACTCGTCCATAGCCTGCTGGAACCCTGCCATATCGCCCTTTCCAACGCAATCTGCCACCCTCTGCGCTGCAGCAGCAAGCCGCTCCTCCAATGTATTGTTGCCACCAGTTTCAGCTTTCTGTGAAGTGAATGACGATTCTGAAGACACTGTACTAGCACCGAGAGCCGAGGCTGCTGCAGCCGCACCGACAGAGGTGCTTGATGGTACAGTGCTACGCACGATCCCAGATCCAGGCGCAAGCATTTTCTTGGTTGAGGCCTTCGGCGTCAAGCGCGGCATGCCGGGGAATCCGGGAGGTGGTGCCGTTGCTGGCACGCGGTCTCCTCGATCCTCTTTCTTAGTAGCAAGCAGGCGTGCTGCATTGCTAGCTCCAATTCCCAACGAGCTTTGAATAATTTCATCCTTGGCACGAGTCTTGTCTTCGCTGCTCAAGCTACCCCGTCGTGCCAACTCCGCTACCTTCCGTAACCGTGCACCGTTCGGACTCATCATCGGTAAACCGTTGCCCTTCGTCGACGACGTAGTAGAAGCATCATCGTCGTCATCTGCCATAGGTGGTGGCGGCGGAGGAGGGGGAATCGACAACGTTGAAAGCCCACCCTGCTGCTGCCGGGAAGCGTTGTAGAATGACACAAAACTGCCCGAGATTTCTGCTGTATCATCGTAGCCTCCAGTTACCTGAACGACATCCTCATCTGTGTAGTCCTGCGAGCTGGATTCATCGTTGGCTGAAGTAGATGAGCTCACATCTGATATTGAATCATCTTGGATCCCGTCCTCGGCCTCACCTTGACGCTCAGCAATACCTGGCATTGCGCCGGCTGTACCATAACTTGTGTATCCTCCTATCTCGCCATTGTCGGCAAAAGACATATCACGTGCCAGTTCAAGGCGACTTTTGCTACGTCGACGGAATTTAAAGAATTCAGCAGCATTGCCGAAGCTACCACGTCGAGCTGCGTTGGCCCCCCCAGACTGTGGCATCCCGCTAAAATTCGGTGGCGAACTCGACAACGTCCCTGAAGACGGAGGCGGGGGAGGAGGTTGTGTACTCGGGTTACCACGACTGCGAGCTGAAGGCTGCAGCGAAAGTCCCGTAAGTTGAGCCGCAGCTTCAGCAGCAGACGAGTTTAGTCCACCTGAACTGGTCTCAGCCTCCGAATCCAGCAACTTTTTCCGCCCTGTGTTGGTCTGGGGTGTGTTAAGCACTGCTTCGGCCACTTGCCAGGGTACCGTCATCGATGGTCGTCTTGTCAGCCCAGGCGGCGGTGCAAGCTGGTCCTGTCCTTGACTTGAGCCACCATTGTTATCACTGGTTGGGGTCGGATCATCCTTTGAGGCTATGTTATAGTAAGAAGTCTGTTGATTGTAGAATGTAGCACCACTGCTTGCGGAGGCGTTGAGCTTCTTGGTACGGGTAGGCGGTGGAGACCAGGACGGCAGGGCTCTGGAAACAAAACCACCGCTCTCGTCCATCGGCGGTGGAGGTGGAAACGAGTCTTCCGGGAATTGAAGCAGTGAGTTTCGACTAGAAGTTGCACCATCATCAAGACTGCCACGACCAGGGTCCGTTTCTTGAGAAGAGGTCGAGTTGTCACCTCCACCAAAGTCGTAGGAAGAGAAGTAATCTTCGGGTGTCTGACCGCTAGTATATGAGTAGCGCATGGGCATATCGTTCACCGACGTGTCGACAATCGGCAGTTGGGAACTACGTGAACGGCTGCGATGACCACGTACTGGGATTACTTCACCCGATCCTGAGCTCATAGGTCCATGGCTACGACTAAGATCGCTAGGTCCATGACTGCGACTAAGATCGTTTCCAAATCCACTGTACTGAGCACTGCCAAATTGAGTGCTGCTATTGCTTCTTGTGTGATGGGAACGCTTAGGCGTGCTCCCTGGCGTAAGTGAACTCCGCATACTGTCACGGTAGTGTGACTTGGCTGCATTGTTCAGTACTGCTTTGCTTACAAGTCCAGTGACTTCACTTGCATGTACTGGAACATTCTGCGACGCCACACGCAGCGCTGTAAGCTGCTTCAACTCCTGCACAGACATGCCAGTCTTAGGAATGACAGGTGGGGTGGCGACTGCAGCGGGTGTCGAGGTAGCATTGACAACTGCCATGTTGATCTTGGGTGTGGCCGGTCTCGACGATGAAAAGCCTTCAGGTGCTGCTGTCTTGGGTGTGGCAGGGTTGCCTGCAGACTGTTGCATCCTCTTCTGTGTGAGTCGTTTGAGATCTTCCACCGTCATACCGCTCTTGATGCCCATCTTGGCTCCAGACATGGAGGGTTTCTGCGCTCCTGGACGCGCAGTTGTGCTGGTGCTGCGATATCCTCCACTGCGGTTGGGATGGAAGCCAGGCGCCTTGGCCTGTTGCTGCTTCTGGTATTGCTGGTACTGGTAGGGATTCTGTTGGGTTTGAGCCGCCTGTTGCATCTGCTGCTGATAGGCCGAGAACTGCTGCTGATGCGGGGACGCCGCTGCCTGCTGCATGTAGCTCTGCTGCGAGCGCACGCCCCCTTTGTGGCGGTTCATGTCCGCCATGGCGCCAACACACTCAAGACGACGCATGACACGACACAGAGCTTGGTTCGGGTCGTGAGCTCTTCGAAGCCCCCCTTGGTGTAAAATTGGTCCGTAAACATGCTGAGATATGTATGCGGTTATGTAGCCTGTAATTTACCTTTCTTCATGTGGCCACCACTGCAATTTTAGTCGGGATTGTATTAGTCAACGCAAGTAATTTTAAAATAGACGCAGTAGTGGAAGATCGTGACCTTTCAAGCTCAGTCGCAAAGTTCCATCGTCATGGGCAAGAAGAGTCGTCGTCAGCGACTGGCGGCTAGGAAACCTCCAGCTAGTGACGCGTCGCATGCTGTCGACCCACAGCATCTCAAACTGGACCCACGTGGTGACGGCATGTGCAGCGGCACGTTCCGCTGGCTCGAGTCCAAGGTGTTCCCACAGCTGCCGCCATTTCCATCACAGCCTGTGGAGTTTTCTGGTGGATGGAAAGAGTTTCTCGCGTCTAGGAGCTGTCCTAATGACCATGTAGATCTGGTGGCCACCGCCACGTACGACCCGTCGATGCTGGACGCGCTGAGTTTCCCCGTGACGCTGCTGCATGTGACGCAGTTGTTGCAACTCTGCAATGGCCCCGAGTTGCGTGTGTTGGTGATCGGAGCTTCGCAGAAGGCGGAGCAACGCGTGTGGCGCATCACCAACTACTGGAACGAGGTCGCTGCTTTCTACGCTAAAGCCAAGGTCACGCTCTTCTTCATTGGCCCGGAAGTTGATGAGAAAGACGTTAACCGACTGAAGGCGGATCAACCGGAGAACCTCTCGGTGCACCACTTTAGAGGGACATTTGGAGACTTTCAGAGCTCGCAATCCTTCAGTTATTGCACGCCTGAGACATCGATCATTGTGGGCTATAATACTGGGTTTGGGAATTTCGTGGACTCCAACAGACATGAGTTACTATTCAGTTGGCTTCCAGATCTTTACCGCATTGCGGACTCGAAGATCCCAGCTATCTTTACGTGTGCCAATGATTATGCAGACATGAATGGAGAGTTTGCAGTACAATCACGTATTATTGGCGCCAACATGCTTCTGTTGCCCAAACAAAACCCGTTCAGCGCTGCTTCACATCTTCACGAAGAAGGGCAGCGAGATACGGCGTGGTCACGTGGAAGCAGTTTTCTGTACGTTGTACGCGGTGTCGACAAGTCTCGTCGAGTTGAATTTTCGAACGGAAATGTAGTAGCGCTTCAAAAGCGACTGGATGCGGATCTGGATATCCATCTACAAGACAAGCTGGGGCGCCATTTTTACAAGGGCATGGTATTGACTAAGGACCAGGCGTCAAGGTCCAAGGCCCTCAACGGAAGCCAGACAACCTCGATGTCGTACAAGAAAGTTGTTGGCCCTCAGAACGACCCGCCTCAAAGTGATCAACTGGAAACACCCCGATTCGAATTGATGCCAGGTCAGCGGGAAAACGAGGTCGTTGCAGCCATTCTTGTGCCAAAGATGAAGTCAGCCTCTGAGCAGATCGCGGTGGATCTCACGGACTCAGTTTTGACTGTATTTGTGCCTGGAAAATACCTATTGAAGACGAAGCTCCCATTTCAAGTTAATCAAGCAGCTGGATCGCTACGAGCAGTGCTGACTCTCCCCATTCTTCGTGTTTCGTTTCGTAAAAAGTAAGTATCAATGCGCATGCTAGCTAGCTACCTGCAGCTTCCATTTTTTAACAATGACCGTTTTCATGTTGCTCAACTCGGTTGTCACTCGCTCAAATCGGGCGAATGCTCAATTCTTGATCGGCTTGAAGGCAATGTCCTTGAGGATTTCACGAGCTGCTTTTTCTCCACAAAGCAGCTCCACCAGCGTCACAGCCAAGACAATGGCTGTGGCAGGACCTTTGCTTGTCACGCAGTTCTCCGCAATCACAATTTTGTCATCCGAGTACAGATCACCCAGAACCAATTTGTCCGCTGGAGCACCAGCCATGGGACCTTCAACCAGCGCGTTGTGAAAGAGCACGTTGTAGACAGCTTCACCAATTGCAGCGTGCAGCTTCCCTGCAGCCTTTTGCTCTTTCAGCAATGTCGTTAGCGTCTGACATGATCCCAAGGCTTTTGCACCTGGTCCACCGGGCACCGCAATGACATCATAATCGCCATTGACGCAAAATTCAATCGGCTTATCTGCCTGCACTCCAGTGCCTTTCGCAAGCTTCACGATGTGGTGGAGGTGCCCGTCGGCGTTTGCAACTGTGACGCGCACACCACCTCGAGCTAATATGTTGCACAAGGCTGCCACCTCGATCTCTTCACTCCCTAATGCCTACATTCACCACAACGTTATCGTCAAATGCATTCCTCATCAGCGCTTGTAGTAGTTACCACTGGTACAAGGGCCGTGGGCTTCGGATTCACAATTTCACTGACCGCCTGTGCGATTCGAGCCATGTTCGTCGTTCTTGGTCAAAATCGAGTGTGATGTCATGCCCATGAAAATCTGCACACTCGAGAAAAAATGCCTGTCCCCATGTGTTCTCCCTAACGGGGTCTCGAGAGTGGCAGACATGATGTCATCTGAGCACATGGCTTTGGGAGATGAAGACATCCCAGTTCAAGCTCTGCCCCACGTGAAGCCTCGGGCTTTGATCGTGGTGGCTAATGGCAGTGAAGAGCTTGAGACGTTGGTGCTGTCTGATGTTTTGGTCCGTGGTGGTCTGCATGTCATCATTGGCTCTGTCGGACGAACAGAAAACAACATTGTTATGGGCAACTACGGCCTCCGCATCCAGGCTGAGAAACCAATCGAGGAATGTAGCACTGAAAACTACGAGCTCATCGTTGTGCCTGGAGTAAGTAGCTTCCGTACAACCGTACACGTTGAGTAGTGCATAACACTGTTAACGACCTGAGCAGGGCGATGGGGCCAGTCATGTGCGCGATTCGGATCTCATTATCAAAATGCTATCGTGGCAAAAGCAAGCTGGACGCTGGATCGCTGCAAGTTCTTCTGCGCCTGCGGTTGTGCTGAATCCGCATGGCTTGCTTGGTGAACGTGCAACCTGTTCAGCTTCCCATGAACAAGAAATTGCACGAGAATTCGTGGACGAAGATGTCGTAGTCGACACTCGCTGTGTGACTAGCAAAGGTCCAGGTACGGCACTAAAATTTGCGTTGACGCTAGTCAAACTGCTCAACGGAGATCTTGAAGCCCAGAAAGCTGCCCATGAGCTTCTGTTTCCTTGGCCTTAGGTGATTGTGAGCAAGGTGACCAAACTGTGAGTATCATTTACCATTTGCTTTAACACTCACGATGCCTTAAGAGCTTAATACAACTTGGTAGCAGTCACATCGTTTATCCACTCCAGCCTGGATAGTAATTGCATGAAACTTTAGTTGCAGGCTCCTCGCACGCTATCAAAGCATAATATCGGGTGACTACGAGGAATGAAATATCAGCGCACCAATACGGTCCATATACACGATCATGACTTGGGCGTCATCACTCCACTATCATCATCCGCATCACAAAATAAAAGGATTGCAAAATGGAGCTTCTTGCTTGAATGGCCGACGGGAGTGTTTCTGAATCCACGACATTTTTTGCCGTCGTTCCGCCTGGAAGGCTTGTATCGTACGAATAGCATCCAATTGGAGCCCACTACTTCCCGATTTTCTCGTGCTTCTCTTGGATTTCGATGAAAACCGCACAGCACACTCCTTTTTGTTGTCAAAGTCTTTGCCGTCTTGAAGGCGTCTTCTTAGCTGATTTCCAGAGCTCGACGTTAAATGTCCAAGTGGGGATCGGATCTTACGATGGTGGTTTTTATAAGAGCGTTGAATAGGGCGATGTCGGCCAATTTTGCCTGACTGCCAACTATCATCGCTACTTCCACTATCTTCACCGTTATCATCACTTTCAGAGCTCGCAACTTTTATCCAACGTGATTGGTTTGATTCATGCACCCTCGAAATGTCCATCTCACGCCGTACTGGTCTGTTTGCATGCCCAACATCGTGACGGAGGGAACCACGCTCTAGAAACACTTCCTCGTACGAATTTTCTGCTGATCCTTGAGTTGCCATTGCACTATGCAAACGATCAAAATGATGTAGGACCTCCTCTTGGTTAGGTGGTAAGTCTGTGGGCTTGCTGAATCCCTCCAACTTCATACGGTTCTCTAGAGACTCCATTAAACGATTCAAATATCGATCGTGACCGAGCGCGTCTCGCAGTTGTTGTCCTTCCTCGATCCAGCCTTCCACCTCGTTGACTGAGGTAAGCCCCATAACACGCCGTCTAGCATTCTCTGCATCCTCCAGTTCCCGTTGTGTCTGCTCATCTTCGAGCTGCCGTTGTTTCTGTTTACTCGCTTCCTCTTCTTTCTCTTGTTGCTCTTTCTCCTTCGCCTCAGTAGCCTCTTTCATATCAATATCGAGAACGTGTTTGAGTTTGAGGATCGTGAGGTCCAGCTTCTCTAATACTTGTCGTTGGAGCACTTCCTTGAAGGGCCCTTCACTCTCTACAGGTGAAGCTTCCGTATCACCATTTTCAATAACTTCAGGTCGCTGCTTGCTGCTTTGCTCTAATGCGGTCGTAAAGTTGTCTTGCACCCAATCAACAGCTCGCCACGAAACACCATCGCTTGGATTACTTTGATTTTCCCTAGGTAACGTTACTGACATCCGCGCTTCAATCTCTTGAATTCTTCGCTGCGTGTGGCTTCGCAATGCCCTCACCTCTTCATCAATTGTTGATGTGCTGGCCGCTAATTGGTCCTGCATTGCTGAATCAGTATTCTCGAGCTGAGTCAACACGGTTTCAATGTCAGCAGAGCAAGTCAGCAGTTTGCCTTGCATCGGTATCAGCCGCAGTATCTCCATTTCGCGCTCTTTGGTCTCCTTTTCCTCGGTCTTTTTCTTTTCATCGGCTGCCTCTTTTTCCCTCTTCTCTTCTTCTTTCAATGTAGCAGCGGCCTCTGCTTCAGTCTTCAAGTCATCTTTCCGACGTGTAGTCATATCAGCAAAGGTGAGATCTAGTTGTGACACAATTGTTTGAGTAGCAGATTGCAGTTCTGCGGTCATAGCGTTTCGGATAACTGTATCTCCATCAAAACCCTCTTTTTCGGTAGTGCTCTTATCTTCTTCTTGCTGTCTGTCTTCGAAAGGTTTCAACGCTTCAAACAATAAATCACTAATAGCGTTTGACGCATTGCGGATGTTCAAAGCCATTGGGGTGCAAATATCCGATTTTTCAGACTTGACCTCTTCTTTCGAGGTCTCCTTCTCTGGTGCTTTCGCCGGTATTGAAATTTTCCGACGGCTTTCTTTTAGCTCTCGTATCTCCTCTGCAAACGAATCTTCCTCGTTATCTTTTTCATCATCTGGAGGTGGTGGTGGTGGAGGTGATTCCAGCATCGTTGACCTGAATTTTCCTTTTGGAATGTCAAGTCGAAGCGGCGAGCACGAGCGTTTAGATTCCTCCCGACGAAATCGGGTACTCTGTCGGATCACATTAGACATTTTG
Source organism: Phytophthora litchii (assembly GCA_002812785.1). NCBI lineage: Eukaryota > Oomycota > Peronosporomycetes > Peronosporales > Peronosporaceae > Phytophthora > Phytophthora litchii. The sequence continues at coordinate 39,816 of PCFV01000034.1, read as the reverse complement.
TCCGTTGTTGGTGATCGCGCTGTGCCAATGGCTTTTCGTCCAGGCTGCCGCCCACGACTACTAGTCAATATCAACTTATTGAGGTCACGAATGTCCTTCCCTATCAAGGCGTCAATGGAGTCCTCGTCTGGCGTTGTGGCCGAAAGTGAGGAGGATATCGCCGATGATGAAGTTAATGGAGACAGCGAGGTCGGGGACAATGATGATGAAGATAGGACTGGTGGCCTCGAGTCCGGTTTGAGTCGTTGAATTGGAGATGCTCTTTGTCTAGTGGGAGCCGTACGACGCTTTCGAATGAGCGTTGGCTTGTTCTTGAGGGCCTGTTCAATTCGAGGCATAGGCGATACAGCGCCTTCGTCATCACTTGAGTCATCGAGGTGTGCCTTCTTGGCAGACTTTCTCTTTACAGACTCTTGTTTTACCGCGTGTGCACGGTCAGCGAAGCTCCTGCCCTTCTCGTTGCTCTCTTTCATTTTTGAGCGCTTTGGAGGGGATGCGATTCGCAACGGTGAAACATCGGATCCAGACACGTTTCCCTTGAACTTGGACTGCCGAGCACTCTGTTGAAAATCGGAGATGAGTTCATCGAGAGACATCTCCTGACTGTCTTCGTGGTCATATCTCCAGCTACTCGCAGCCCTGGAACCAGACATCTTTTTACTGTCGGCCTGCGAGTTGAATGACAGCTCGAGGAACATGGCGCTCGTGGTTGGGCACAAGGTTGTGCCCAACTAGCTATCAGTCGAAGTGCAGGTTTCTCAACGGACAGCGCTGTCATCGGTTGTGTCTATCCGAGGCATCGACCGTTATTGAAATCGATCGCGGACAAATGCAATACCGCGACCATGCAACTTCTCACCGATCCATAAATGACTGGGGAAGTCGTGGACATCACTGGCACAAGCCAACCAAGGCCGCTTGGTCAAACTACCGAATGGAGACCCTGAGAAGCTGTCAATGAGCGGCTGTGTCCTTGGTCTTAAACAAGGCACAGTTGTGAAGGAGGCGACCAACATGAGAATGATATTGTGCTACGATGACGAGCTTAATACAACTTCAAAATTCACCACTTGGATAGCAGTCACATCATTTCCCAATCCAGCTTCGATAATATTTACACTGTTGTTGCAGGCTCCTCGCGCGTCCTGCTTGAGAAGCCTACGCCTGGCGTCACATCACGATCGAAGCATAATACCGTGCGAACACTAGCGACGCAAACATCAGCGCGTCAATACGGTCCAAGACTCCACCATGACCAGGAATCAGTTTTCCAGAGTCTTTTACACCGGCCGCACGCTTTAGTAGACTCTCAAAGAGATCTCCGAGTCGCCCCACTATTACAGCCATCACCGTAAATCCAACTTGAGCAACTGCAGAGCCTGGGACGTTGAGCAGGTCGGAGGAGATGAACATTGCTGTAATGCCAAACAGGATGGCTCCTAGAGTTCCTTCGTAGTCCTTGTTCTTGGACAAGTGCGATGCCAGAGGGTTGTAGTAACTGTAGTGTATCCGCTCCAGCAATTTTCCAGTCAAATATGCACCTGTGTCCGAAGCCCACACAACGTACAGCAGAACGATCAGCAACTTGCGGTATGACTCAAGTCGCTCGTCATCCACGAACGCAACAATGACTGACAGGCTCCCGATGATGTACAGGTAGCCGAGCATGTCCAGCGCGATGTGTAGGAAGGTGGCAGGCCCTGATTTGCGGGTTTGTAGACGAAAGAATACGATGACCACTACCCCCGATAGAAATACTTGTGCAGGTTCTAGGGAGACGCCGCAGCGGAAGCGGTTGATCGGGCAGGCAGTCGAGTGCATGGTCAATAGCGTAAAGACCGCTTTCTCAACGAGGCAGATGAACGCATACCTCCAGTTCGGCGTGAAAAACGCGCAGAGCGCGGCAACGAAGTCTGTGGCGATACTGTAGAACCATCGCAGCTTGAACAACTGCTTCTCTTGCAACTCGGGGATATGATTCACGTAGATCAGGAACACTGTCGTGGTGACGACTGTTGTCAGTGCCGACAAAACTAATGCAGCAATCCACTGGTTCTGCTGGAAGAATTTGTCTGCGATCTTGGTCACAGCGCATGTTGAGAAGTTAGATCCATATAAGCAGTCGTCATCATCTCCGACGTCGTCGTTGTCATGACTGGATCGTTGATTGCGAGGTGAGTCCATTAATTGAGGAGACACGATGGACGCTCTAGGTGGTGGTGGTGGCGTCAATGGCGACGACTGGACAGTCTCACCGCTTGTACTGATAGCAGTGCGTCCTCTATTCACAAATACATCACCTGGCACATTGTTGTTTCTATTGTCCTCTCTGTTGCTGCCGCTCTCGCTCCGTGTGCTGCGACTGAAGCTGTCGGAGATGCGGTTGCCCTCCCTATCACGGTTGTGCGCTGTGTTGTGGTTAGATCCGGCTTCCCTGTGCAATACTCCCGGTTCGCACGCGTTCATCTTGGTCATGACACGCAGGTAGATGCGGTGTTGCAGCCACGCATACTCGTAGGAGCAGATGCTGGTCACGAATGTGCAGAACGTGGCAGTGGCGAAGGCCGGTGACAGCCACAAGAAGATCGTGATAAGCGGCACTAGCACCAGAGCCGACAGCACACGCTGCACAACGTTCATGCGCAGCCATCCTCGGGCTGTCATGCAGACGCCAAAGCTGTGAGTGGTAGCTGTGCTGATGGAGGAGGAGGACCTTGAATCACTTGGAGTTGGTGGCGCCAACACGACGATGTTTGTGGTCGCTGTGTGGAGGAAGAAGGTGGATGGAGAGCCCGGCGAGCGCGGTGTCATGGGCGTCACAGGCAACCGTGGGAAGCTGCCAGTGCTCGGGTCGCTGCGCAACATCGGCGGCTCGGGCGATAGCTCCGCCATGTTGGTAGTCAGTCAGTCGCGATTAAACACAAAATTAATGCATACAAAACCCAAGTTATACGGAATGTAGCCATGTTACGATGATCTCAAGAACTCGCTACCTGTAGGTAGTCAGATCAAGTGGTGTGTTCATCACACAGGTCTTTCTATCAATAGCTGTAATGCAGGGATCAACACCTCGTTTGCAACTTTTGTTAAGAGGTGAAGTTGGTGCGAGAAACAACGGCGTCCGTGAATTGCAATGGCAACATGCTTTCTCGCACACTCACTATGACGTTTATTTGCCATGAATTGACCACGCAACATATTATATGACGTTGTGAAGTGGTCAAAAACTACGTAGATTACTTGAGCACAACATGTCCGAATGTGGGAGTAGAACTCAGTTTGTGTTGTCAGATTCCTAGCCAGGACGCAGGAATGGTGGTCATCTGATTCCATCGCTTCAAAGGTGCTGCACAACACTCACGATCGCAGAGGCAAGATGCGAACAAAGGTGTCATGAACTATCATTCAGCTTCGCTTGAAGGATGCGTCTATAAGCAGAATACTCGCGCAGTGAAAGAGCTGGAGACCTCCTCATGCCGGTTTTATTAGTACGATTCGCGAGCATTAGCTTCCTGGCAAAGACAGCAGGAATCTTCGGATACGAGGTTATTGTCGAAGCCTCGGATGGATTGATGGGCGTCTTACCAACGGACACACTTACAACCAACAACGAGGTACTGTAACCTCTGTGCGTTGAGGCGGGTCATGTGCGTTTCGGGCCAGCCTTGGACTCAACTCGTGGGCACGCCAGCAAGCGACTGCGGGACGATGGCAACCAGTGGTTTTGGCCGTTGCAAGCCAGAAAAAAGAACCCTGTAGGGTTGTTGACTGTATAATTGCTCATTTGCAACCCTGGGAACTTGCGCAAGTGCGGTGATAGTGATGGTTGCGTCTTTCACCACGACTGGCGTATTTACTGTAGTATGCGCGGTTCCCACCGCCAACACAGCTAGCCGCCGTCATTCCGGCGCGGTTGCAACTTCTTGTGGCTGTTGCCTCACTGCCGCTGTCGACGGCATCATCACGAGAAGGCTCTGCGCAAGTCTCTACAGACGGCATCCGCGGACCTGCTAAATGTAATTGTCCAGACCCAATTGAGTTTAGCAGGTACTCAACTCATCATCCTCGAGTCTGGTCTCTGTCCACCTGCGAATAAGCGGGGTAGGTTCGACGTCCGGTTTATGTTCTGTTCCTGTTTAAGCGGCCGTTTATTGGCTGTTGGGGTCCCACTCGCGTCGACACGATTGGCTAAAAATAGCCGGGATCCATGCATGCGCCGTGTCGGTTTGGCTCGAGTTCGATTTATCGCGACGATCTCACTTAGCATTTTGCGTCCTGGAGGGCAAGAGATTCTCGCTGAACGAGCAGAAATAGCGTCGACTGCGCCATGGCTTCGCTGCTGGACACGCTGATGGGCGGATACGCGTCGCTCTTTTGCATGAGCGAGCGCCGCGGGTCGCCGCAAATGTCGGCCAAAGTGCATGCGCCTCTAGCGAGGAGACCGGCTTCGCCCAAGAAGCCGACCAAGCTGTCGATCAACGACCGACTGCGCGGACTCATCGGCGACATGATCAGCGAGGAGGAACTGGAGCAGCGTGTACGTACAGCAGCACCTGGTAGTTGAGACATAATTGACGATTTGATGTGACTTGATTTTTGTGGCTGCAGCTGACGTTTGGACGAGTTCTGGGGACCGGTGCGACATCCAAGGTTTATGAAGCGGTGGACACGAGCTCGGGCCAGCGCGTGTCGGTGAAGGTTTTCGACAAGGTGGCGATGGTGGAGGCGCGCCGCTCCATGGTCGCTGACGGTCAATACGTGCCTGAGAAGGCTGTGCACCGTGTGCGTCGCCGACTGCTGAAGCTCGTGTCGGAGCTGGAGATCTCCAAGACGCTGGACCACCCTAATATCATCAAGTACCTGGGCGCGTACGAGACGTCCCATCGTCTCTGCATTGTCCACGAGCTCGTGGAGGGCTCGGACCTACTGGAGCATCTGCTGGAGAATGGAAAGATGGCTGAAGACCAGGCAGCTGGCGTGTTCAGACAGCTTCTGTCAGCGCTGGAGTACTGCCATAGCCGTAGCATCTTCCACCGCGACCTGAAACTGGAAAATGTCATGATCACTAAAGACTTGAAAGTGAAACTCATTGACTTTGGCCTGTCGGAAGTGGTGGCAACCCCTGAGCAGCGTCTCAAGACTGTTTGTGGTACGCCGCTGTACTGCAGTCCAGAAATTCTTTTCCTCCATGCCTCAGCGGAAGCTGCTCGCGAAGGCTTCCGAGGAGGCCCTGCCGATGTGTGGAGTGTAGGTGTGCTTATCTTTGCGCTCCTTACAGGCTGCGCACCTTTCGATGACTCGGACTTTCACCGACTGCGTCGAGATGTTGCACGCAATCACATCAACTACCCTGCGTACATTTCTGATCAGGCAAAAGGACTGCTCAAGAATGTGCTTGTGAATGATCCATTGATGCGCCCCACCGTCACGGACTTACAGTCCTACGGCTGGTTTCAAGACGCAGCAGAAGCCGACTCCGATGCGAACAATCAAGAAGAGGCAACACCCGCAGAGGTGGAGGAGGACTGGCTGTGCATCAAACACAAAGGTAACTTGAAAGGTGACGTTCGGTGTCGCTCACTCTCTTGTCGTCGTACTAGTGCTTCGGATGGCACGTTCAGCTCGAGTGCAAGTCTCGAAGATGCCTCAAAGCATAGGGCGTCATCACCAACACACTTCTCCAGCTTGGAAGACGTGGAGACTGCTTTAAAACTGTGAGAACTGCTCCATGGGAGGACATATTAGTAAGTTAACGCATGCATGAATCAACTTCGCTGATTCATCATCACTAATATATTTACCGGTACCGAATTGTGCCTTACGTGTTCCTCTTCAACTTGCCCTTATCACGCTGAGGACGTAGGAGCTGCCGATGACTTCAACCCAGCTCGAGCCTGCTCGGCCTTCAAACGGAGCTCTTCAGCACGACGACGTGCATCCTCAGCTTTTTTGGCAGCTTGTTCCCTACGCTGGTGAGCAAGCTCCTTATTCCTTTGGATCTCATCCAGTTTGTCCTGCATCTCTCGCTGGCGCTGACTCTCTTCCACACTGAGTTGGGTCTCAATCTGTCGGCGCGAGTTCGCTCGCACCTTGGAAGCTGCCTGGAACGCTTCGCGTCTCATTGCCTCCGCCTTCTCACGAGCCTCACGCGCTTTCTGTTCTGCTTCCGTGCGTTTGCGCATGGCCTCCTCTTTACGCTTTTGCACAACGAGTAGTTCCGCTTCTTGGGCCTCACGGAGTTTCAGCGCTTCCAGTTCGGCCTGCTTGGCAAGACGCTCACTGTTCATCTGCTCGTAAAGCGAAGTGGCTTCACGAGCCTTTTCACTCATTTCCTTCGCGCGTGTCTTGCTGTCAATCACCGTCTGCATGGCCGCACGTTTCCGCTGTTCCGCTTCGCTCTTAGCCTGTTGCAAAGCTGCCGAAGATGCTTGGTGTTGGAGTGACCTCTGCGAAGTCTCAGTATCATAAACCTTTAGTGCACGCTCGCGGTCATTATATTCAGCCAGCGAAGCCTTGCACACTGCGTCAATCAGTTTTTGGTCGGCTTCCTCCTCAGCCTTCTCACGCGCACGACGCGCCTCCCACATGGTGTCCACCGCAGCGTCAACGCTGCTTCTAGTTGCACTGGATGTCGCACTGGACACACTAGTTCTATCGTCTGAATAGTTAGTCCCCGGAGAGACAGCAGCAGCTACTGACGCATTGGCAGCCATAGAAGCTTCAGTGTATGTTGGTTGTGTAGTACTGTCAAGACTCGTAGCGCTGGCGTTGCTGAACGATCGACCTGCACGTTGTGTCGGTGCCTCCGTCTTGAAGCTCGGTGGATGGTCGGTGGTGCTCATGTTGCTCCCACGCTCCTGCTGCTGCGGCATGTTGCGCCAGGACTGTGGGCGCGAGTAGTCGACCGCTTCTGGGGGTGGTGACGACATCGGGGCGACGTCTACTGGTACGGCGTACGGGACTTGCTGGGGTGGCGGCTGGACGTACGAATATTGCGGCGCCGGTGGCTGGACGAACGAGGTGTAGGGCGATGCCGTCTGGTAGCTGTTGGTATTAGGGTAGCAGTAAGCGCCGTTGCCGGTATGGAAGTTCTGGTACGAGTAGCTCATGGCGCGGCGCTGGAGAATAGCGGAATGGCAGCTGCATCCAGTATGAAGTTGACGTCCTGTAATCGAATGTCACTTATACGTTCCGCCAATCACACGACGCAGATTGGCGTTTATAGCTTGCACGCGTTGGACAGCTGTGGCTAGTGCCACATCCGTCACCAACTGCACATGAAAGGGCGGAACAATGGCTTGACCCACTTGTCTCCAGTGGTGTCATCATGGGCAAGACGTCCAAGGACAAGCGGGTGCGTCGCTCTTGTGGCTGGCTTCTCTCTTGTGCTAACCTCCGTTTCAGGACATCTACTACCGCAAGGCCAAGCAGCAAGGCTACCGTGCTCGCTCGGCCTTCAAGCTGCTGCAGCTGGATGACAAGTTCGGGCTCCTGAGTGGCGCCAGTCGCGTCGTGGACTTATGCGCGGCCCCAGGCGGCTGGAGCCAAGTGATTGCAGAGCGCGTGCGGAGAGATAGTACCATCATCGCCGTGGATCTTATGGAGATGGCGCCACTGGAAGGAGTTGTGCAGCTGCAGGGGGACATCACACACAAGGTGACAGCCGACGAGATCGTGGCGCAGTTCCGCGGCAAGAAGGCGCAGGTCGTGGTGAGTGACGGTGCACCCGACGTGCTAGGACTTCACGATCTGGACGAGTATCTGCAGGCGCAGCTCGTGCTGGCAGGACTGAACATCAGTTTGCAGATATTGGAAAACGGCGGTACCTTTGTGGCCAAGTTGTTTCGAGGCAAGGAGGTATCGCTGCTGTATGCTCAGTTGCGCCGCTTCTTCAGTAAGGTGACGTGTGCCAAGCCCAAGACGAGTCGCAACTCTAGCTTCGAATCGTTTGTCGTTTGCCAAGATTTCCACTTGCCCAAGGATTTCGTACCGGATATGGAGCGGAACTTGCTGGACTTGCGGTACGTCGAAGATGCTGAGGATGAAGACAGTGACTGGTACACGAGTAAGGTATCAGCAGAGCGTGGTGTTTGTGTGGACGTCGTGTTTATGGGTGCTGGCGACGTGTTTGGCTACGATGCTGATCAATCGTACCCGCTGGATGAAGACGAGGGGAGCAACGCTGACGACGATACCGCAAAGTATGTTCACCGGGAACCACTTCAGAAGCCGATCAACCCGCCTTACGCCAACGCTCTCAAAAAACAACAGTGCAAGCAATAGAGGCATATATATCATGTGCAATTACGCTTTCTCTATAGCTGCTGGCTGTACGTTGTGCTTAGTTATCACCGTCTTCTCAGTTTCAGGATCGTGTTTCTTTCTTTTCTTCTTGGAGTCTTGCACTGAGGACAAACCAACAAGTGATGTTAGTATGGGTACGACATCACTTATGAACAAGGAAGTACCTCGTGGATTCTCGCTAGTGTAGAACTTCTTGAGCAGTGTGATTGCCTCGTCCTTGAGAATGCCGGACACGCACGGAAAGCCGCGATGTACTTTGCTATTTGGGAGAGCGCTGCGTAGAAATAATAAAATAACCTAGTCAACAGGAGCATAGGCAGAGGTATCCACATGTCAACGCACCTGCGTTCGTGCAAATTGAGCACAGAGCTGCATCCTCCAAATCGGTCGTTGTGGCAGCCAAAATACACGCGCTTAATGAAAACATGTGCAAGAGCACCTGCACACATGATGCACGGCTCACACGTCACATACAGTGTGGAATTGGCCAAAACTTCCTTTGCGTCGTCGCCAAACGTAGCAGCAATGGACTCAATCGCTACAATCTCGGCGTGCATCGTGGCCTGAAGTAATTAGGCGTCAATGAATTGCTTTACGAAGCAATGAGTTACAATGGAGTGTATCCTTTGCGTACATTGTAAAGCTCGTTGACAAGGTTGGACGCGCGTGCAATGATCTCGCCCTTGTACACGAATACACACCCCACAGGCACTTCCGCTCGTGTCAGGGCCTTTTCTCCCTGTTGCAGTCAATCCGCAGTTTTAAGTAAAGCAGCGCAATCAAGCAAGTACGCACACGCAGATACAAGTGCTCATGGCATACCTCGAGAAGAGCTTCTCGCATGAAGTGTTCATGCTCGTCAACGTCCGCCATTGCATCAATGAGGGTTACGATTGAGTTACGGAAATGGGTACATTAGGTTACAGTCTTTTATTCAAGGGACAACAGTGACGAATATGAGCCGCTCCTTGTTGCAACTCCGTCGGAGCCTCCGCGCGACGACACGGCCGACTACGCAACTGACTCGTCGTTGGATTAACTATGGACACGATATGCACAAGGTTGGTGGTGCTTCGAACTCGACATTGCGCGGTTGTCTCGGTCTAATGGTGCTAAAATGATAATCTGCGGCTAGGAAATGCTCAATGGCACAGCCAAGGTTTCCGTGACCGAGTATGACGAAGGTGGCTTCGTTGTTAACGACGTGGTGCGTCTGCATCCGCTATTGCTTTGTTGATTGAGTTGCTTACTCATACTGCTGTTCAGAACATGCGTGGTGGAGTTGTGCTGTTTTCCGAGATTGCTATGGTAAAATTTAGAGCGATTGCTGTTGTACTGATGCTATTACCATGGGGATATTCATACTCCTGGCTGTTGATACTGTGACAATGCTTTAGCTCTGGAAGCCGAGGAGAATTGAGGAGATTACGCGCGAGCACCTGGCTGTTTTCACAGTCTCCAACCCACCGATCGGTAGGTTTGATACACTGTTGAACGGTAGAGCACGCGAGTGATTTATAAAGTACGTTGGCATTGCAGAAATTCTAGTGCTTGGTTGTGGTGAGCGTATCAACCACGGACTGGCGCCCGAATTGAAAGAAATGCTGAAGGTGAACGGCATCGTGGTCGAGTATTTGGATACTGTCAATGCCTGCGCTACCTTCAACATCTTGAATGCCGAGGACCGCAGAGTGGCTGCTGCCTTGCTACCATACGACCCTGATGAACCGATCAACTAAGAGTGCAACAAGACACGAGAAAAGTAGGGATTTCAAAATCGATCTTGGCTCCTAAAAAGGGGTTATCTGAAGATATTCCGGACCCTGGCACCACCAGATTACCGTCGTAATTGGCTCTGACAAGTAGGGCACTTATAGCGCACTCCTCTGTTCTCATACTTGTCAATACAACTGTGGTGAGCCACAGTCTCACAGTTTCTATCCTGACACGTTGTCCCCTGCAGCAGCTCGTACTGACATATTGGGCATTTCTTCACCTGCAAGTCGCGCAGGAACGCAATCAGTTCCAAGTACGCACGTGGTCCCAGTGTAAAGCTGCGTGTCTGTAGCCGCACGGCACTTGGAGCAAACCATTTCTCAGCTGTCAGTTTGCGGAGTAGCTCCTCCACTTCGTTCAAGGTGGTAGGGCTTTTACGCAGGTTATACAAGGTCGATTCCTCCAGAGCCCCCTCCTCTCTTAATCGTATACGAAGTAGACAGCTTAAGTTAGTAATATATATGTAATAGTTGCAAAAATGCTTCTTGTTCTTACGTCTCCACAATCTCCTCCATGGCCTTTCGCAGGAATACGATCTCCCAAGGCTTGAAGTTGCTGCCGAACCCCGTCAACGAGTCATTGCTCTAAACAACATGTAGACGTCAATAACACCATTATTGGTCAGATACACCTTATTGTCTCTACTAATTCTCGACGTCCTCACCGTGTTGACCACCGCCAGATACATCTTCCCGTCGTCGTACATACCACGACGCACGTCGAGAGCAAACGGTCGGATGTTCTCCGACACTTTGTTCACCATTTGGTCCACGTCTGAGGCGCTCAAATCTGCCGATAACAAGTCACTCTGCAAGTAATTAATGCAGCTCAGCTATGTAGTTTTCTGGCCTACTGACCTTCGCCCGTGAGTTTTCTGGCCAGACGTCGCACCTCCTGGTCTTCCATCGCACCTGCTGCCTGCACACAATGCACCGAAAGAAGTACCGAATTAATGACCGAATAGCTCTATGTGTTTGGAAAAGCAGAAATCAGTGCACCAACCATGATACGCTGCAGCAGCATGCGGTCCGAGTCGTTCATTAGCGCCATGACTATTCGTCAAGTGGCGCCAATTTCGAAAAAAACTATATAACATCATATTTAGGGTTTCATACATCAATTATGGCATGTAAAAGGAATTCGATTATAGCCGCATTTCAAAGGATCACTTGGTCGCAATGATGCTGCGCCGCGTTGGTCTTCGTCGCTTCAGTTCCATCACCACAGATCTGCCGCTTGCTCCAGTAGGTACACTCCCTCGCGGAGATGAAAACCGTATCCCAGAGGACGTGGTGCGCGCGCTGGACAAGTTCATCGTAGGGCAGCAGGACGCCAAGAAGGCTGTGGCCGTGGCTCTACGCACTCGCTGGCGCCGTCGACAGCTGCAGAACGACGCGTTGCGAGCGGAGATCTCGCCCATGAATATCCTTATGAGCGGTCCCACAGGCTCCGGCAAGACAGAGATTGCGCGGCGTCTAGCCAAGATCTCCGGCTCGCCTTTTCTCAAAGTGGAGGTTACCAAGTTCACCGAGGTGGGCATCTATGGCGCCAATGCCGACTCTATGATCAAAGATCTCGTGGATGTGGCTGTCAACATGGAGAGAGCTGAGGCCCAGAAACTCCATGCTGCAGCGGCTCGTGAACGCGCCATTGACCGACTTGTGGATCTGTTGGACCGCAAGAAACTCAGCGATATCTCGCGGGCCGAACTCCGCGAGGAGATTGCTACAGGCAAAGCAGATAAGCGTAAAGTACGTGTCCAGCTCAAACCTTTGTCGAGCAAGACGCGCCCGATGTCGGCGAATCCAGAAATGATGATGGAGATGCCTCCTGAGCTGGAGAACATGATGAAACACCTCGACACACTCATGGCATCACGTTTTTCTGGCGGTGGTAAAAGTAAGGATGAGATGCAAAGCATGACAGTGAAGGAGGCTCTGCCTCGCCTTGAGGCTGAGGAGGCAGATGAGATTATTGATGACGACGAAGTGGTCAAGAGGGCCTTGGAGAACGTGCAGCACAACGGTATTGTGTTTCTAGATGAGATCGATAAGCTCGCGAGCGCTGGCGACCAAGCCCGTGCTGGAGGGAGCGGTACAAGTTACCGCAAGGGTGAAGGAGTGCAAAAGGAGCTATTAGCTCTGACTGAAGGTTGCGCTGTGAATACTCGTTACGGTCTCGTATATACGGACCACATCCTCTTCATCGCTAGTGGTGCCTTCCACCGCTCGAAGCCGTCGGACTTGATGCCCGAACTGCAGGGTCGCTTGCCCATTCGTGTGGCCCTTTCCCCTCTAGGTGCTGCAGAGTTTGAGAAAATCCTAAAGGACACGGACCACAACTTGTTGGAACAGACTAGTGCACTCATGGAGACGGAGGGCGTGAAGCTTACGTTCACGGACGACGCCATCAGTGAGATTGCATCTATTGCAGAGCAGGTAAACGCACAGACGGACAACATCGGTGCGCGTCGACTGGCGACTATCATCAGCAAGATCACGGAGGAGGTATCCTTCCACGCTCCGAAGATGAACGGTGTGACCTTCGAGGTCAACAAGAAATACGTACAGCAGCGTCTTTCTAACGTCCTGGAACGCACTGATCTTTCCAAGTTCATCTTGTAGACAAGGTCATGCAAATGCAGATCAGATAGATGGCCCATGTGTCAATTGTTGTTTTATTTCTCTGCACCTTTATTGGCGCCTTTTGTACAAGGGTCACGCTTTAACGACCGCCTTCCAGGCATCTGCGAAATCCATTCCTTCGTTGATTTTCGTCTCGACGACCTGAGTGACCCCTTTCCGTAGATGCACTCCAAGATTTCCAGCAGCGGGTCGCCCATTAGTTCCTCGTACTTGCTGTTCATCGCCGCCGTGTAGTCCGTGATGCGCTCGAGTTTAGGTAAGTCGTCGAAGATCGGCATGAGGTAGACTTGGCAAGGCAGAGTCTCCCCTTCATGCTCGCCATCCACGAGATCCACGTCGATCTCATCACGAGCGTAGAGATCATCGTTGACTTCCTCGAGGACGTCCAGTGCCGCCAGTGTGTCGTCATCGACGCTGAAAACCTCGCCGGACACTCGGTAGCCCTCTTCCATTGGTGCCCGATAGAGACAAGGGTAGAAGGCTTCGTCGTCCAGCACCATGTGGAACTCGTTCTTTGTTGTGCGAGCCGCACCGACGAACGAAGCTTTGCCTAGCTCAATGGCTGGTTGCAAATACGCACTGTAGTTGTACAGTCCGGTCTTGAGCGTGCCGTACACGAACACAAGCGTTCGTTTCGATCGGTTCGAGGTCATCTGAAGTTCAATCTGAGAAATCTGATACTTGCATACATATTTTTACAATTTACTGAAATTATACGTGAAATGACATTTTGTCATTTGCTGACCGACTTCGAGCTCGACGAACATGGACTTGCGCGCGGCACTGAACGCAATGGACGACGACTACCAATACGACGACGGTGAGTACTCTTGCTGTCTGTTATGGAGCAGTATTTTGCCTTGTTGTAGAAGCTTGGAGTATGATTAATAGATCGCTGCAGAGCCGCAGGTCCCCATACAAACTGAGGCTGTGGACGTGTATCTGATGCGACCTGAGGAACCGCGCGAGCTCGAGCTCAAAGACTTTACCATCATGAAGCCCAAAAACAACAAAATGCATCGCCTCGTGCGCTTCTACCCACGCTGTCAGATCTCGTACCGAGCTACGCTACCGCCCGAGGAGAAGACGGTAGTGTCTCCAGGCGGCACAGTCACGACCACGTTACTGCCGGAGCGTCTGCCGCGTCACAACGGAGGCTTCAGCAATCCCAGTCGGAATGCAGAAGTCTTTAGACTCAAGAGAGAGCTGTTGCAAGAATACTACGCCTCGGTCCAGGACGACGACCGAGAGGCTGCCATGTTCGACGCGTTAATTGGCAAAAGCGCGCATCCGACTCAGCAACCAAATTGGGCAAACAATACCAGTAGTAATGATCAGCCAGACGAAAGAACCTTCCCTATTGTGCCTCAGCGCGGACGACGGGTGTTGCCAAAATACAAGCCGGTAAAGGTGGGAGATGAAGACTTCATCCCGTTGACGGGAGATAAGCCCGGAAGCTTGACGCTCGACGAACGTGTGAAGTATGTGTCTTCGCTCTGGCCAGGCCTAGCACCTGTCGACGAGGATGACGATATCATGGATTACTATGGAATTGAAGTGCAGATCATTTCGGAGGAAGAGAGAGAGAAGGAGCTGGCAGCGGAGAGTACGGATGACGCTCGGGAAAGGAATGGTGAAGCGCTGTCATCTGTACCAACAACAACAGTGATTGAGCCGGAGTCAGTAAATGCAGATGCAGAGACGAAAGGGGAAGAAGCTATTGCAAGCAGCTCTGAGACAACCGTTCCGTCTTCTCCCGAGCTATCTGTGAAAACAAGAAGCGCTGCGCTGCAGAAACTGAAGGAGGCCGCAGCGGAAGATGACGGTGAAATCAAGCCAAATCCCATCGCGACAAAACAAGATGACTGGGTGCAATGTGACAAGTGTCAAAAGTGGCGTCGGCTACCGAGTAAGCTCCTATGTTTTCTAGACCATGGATATGTCACGCTAACTTATGTAGCATGCGCACTCAGATCAAGTAAATGTGTCAGAGCTGCCCGCTGTGTGGTACTGCAAAATGAACAAATGGGACAAGCGTCATAATGTGAGTTGTGGTGATACGCCTTGATCTATATGCTGAAACTGACAACTTGATGTGCTGGTTGTGTCATCACTTAGAAATGTACGGCCCCAGAGGAGAAGCTTGTGGTACTCATGAAAGGATCAGATTTGGCGGAGTACCGTCAGCGCAAGTTTGCGCAAGACTTTATTCATCGCTGCAAACGTCTGGATAAGTTGTCGCATCACTACAGGTACACGCATTCACAAGACGATGATGGCGAACGAAAGTTTGTGCAGTGCTCGGAATGCCTGAAGGTGCGCCCACTTATTGGTGGTATGGACCCGAGCAAGGTGGCCGAGCCCTTTGCTTGCTGGATGAACTGGGACGAGCTATTGGCAAGCTGCTCAGCTCCTGAGGGCCCACTTTACTCCCGAATGAAACTAGAACAAAACCTCGGATCCATGTTCTCGAGCACTATAGGGGACGACTTCAGAGGAAAGCAAGGGAGCAACACAGTCAATGACCCTACTGCTTCAGGAGGTAATGGTCGTCGTGGTAACAAGCCTGGACGGAAAGGAAAACGGAAGACGATTTCAGGATCATCGGAGAAAGGCGCGGGGATGAAGAAGACAAAGCGAAGAACAGCAGCATAAAAGGCTCTGTATGTATATGAAGTACCAACTACATATATTGCGTAGCAATGGAATCAGGTCAAGTGTAGAGAACCTTCACCGCGATAGCTGAACGCACAGCGCATCAAGCTCAGACGCTTTGGTTTCTAAACAATGTCATCACTTTCCCGATCACCCCTACCGTGGCAGTCTTGCACTCACTTGCTCTGCATGACTTCTCCTCATTCTTGCTCAGCAAAATTGCGATACCTTCTGCAATGGTTATCGTCATCAGACAGCACCGCGAGCTCAACCAAGCATAACTCATCCACGGGACAAGAAGACCTAGAAGCTTCTGATAGCGGGGTCTTAAAAGCGGCCTTATGTTTTGCATCCCTGCGAGAAGAAGCGCAAATCTAGACAAGTAGAGAAACAGCACAAGGTGCAGGTAGGTAGGTGACGAGAAGCTACATCAGCTTCTTCACGTAGGAGCTAACCTCAGAGTGGAAAAGATCACAGCCAAGTAGTCATCAACCTGTAAATGCAGCCCAGTCCAGTAGAGCTTCGGATCCTCGTACAATAAACTGCAGGCTTCATCACTCTTCTAGCAAAAAGAACGTCAAGGACAGACACCACCACGCGCTAAAAGCACGCAACAGCACTGACGCTCGAGCGTCCTCCCATTAGCTACAGCAATAAACCTCTCGAACGTGTTTTTGTCATCGAGAGAGCGTCAAGCCATCTCTCAAATGTGGCTAAACCATCTTCACAATGGAGAAGAGCGACGCTCAAGCCACGAAGGCGAGCAGCAGCAGCAGCAGTTCCTTGCAGGTTAGATCCCTCATAGACTCACACTGAACGCAAACCACACAAGCAAGCAGATCGACAGCGACCTGGTGTCCTCCCTCCCTCCCTCCCCTTCGTTGGCAGCGTCCAACTGCGAAGGCGTTAGAAGTAGCATGAGTGAAGCATTGCTATTCGCTACAAATTTGACCAATCACAATAACATATGTATGAAGTAAACGTAAAAAGTAGCATCTATGAAGCGTTTCTATTCGCTACAAATTTGACCAATCAAATAGATTTGAGTTCGTCTTCAACATCCGAATGTACTCAGATCTGATTCCTCTCGATCCTAGCTTCGACATGTCACTTTCGCATTTCGTCAGAAGATCTCAGTGCAATGGATTCGTACGTGTTCGTCTACGGGACGCTCAAGCGCGGCCTCATCAACTACGAGAGATACCTTCACCCGGCCGAAGTTGCAGGTAAGGCCGAATTTATGGGCACGGGGCTCACGGCCTGCGCCGAGTTCCATCTGGTGCTCAACCCCGACCGATCCGTGCCATGTCTGTATCGTGCGCACTCGGAGGGTTACCAAGTACCTGGGGAGGTCTACCGTGTCGACGCTGACGCTCTGGAAGCGCTGGACATCCTGGAGGCCGTCAAGGACAACTACTACGTGCGGGAGGAGATCCCCGTGAGCGTCGTGGAAGGCAAGCTCAAGCACCAGACGGTCACGTGCTACGCGTACATCATGCCCGTCCGGGAGGATCTGCTCAAGCTCGAGCGCATCCCCAACTACACGCCGTTGATGCACAAGACTTACCGCTCGCGTACGAACACGCCCAATCTTGAGGTACTCAAGTGTCTGTACGGGGAAGATGTAACGGACGCTGTGCAGAGCAAGTTGGACGAGGGAATGGAATTCGACGGAGCGTGGAAAGCAGTTGTGGGGGCGTAGTGTGGGTGTGTGTGCGATGGAAATGAGGGCGAGGTAGCCACTCATCGCCAATATAAGACTTTGAAGTGTATTTGTTTGCATACAATGGTCTTGACTACACAGATACAATGATCACCGTAACGTCATCGCTACTTCCAAATTCCCTAGCCTCCTTGATGATGGCTTGGGCAGCGGATTCAGCAGATGGACGCATTCCGTTTGTGCCGAGCTCCTTGACTGCTAGCGCCATGGTGCGGTTGTTGTTCAAAACCGTCCAGACGCCGTCCGTGGCGATGATCAAAATACTACGACCAACAAGTAGCTCGCTTTGACTGATCTCGGGCGTTGCGATTACCCAGTTCTTCATGTCAGGCCCCTTCATGTCAATATCGCCAATAGTCCGGAAGGGTTCCAGCACACCTGCAATCCGGTTGTTCTGGATGAACGCTCCGCTCCGAAGCGCACGCATCCGCTCCTTCGTGTTCTCTGCACAATGATCTTCTGACAGTGCACACGTCTTACCAATCGCAGTGGGTGGGGCATTTCCCTTCGTCTTCTTCTCTGAAGCAGCAGATTCTGGCATCTCCCGAACGATGGCGCGACAGTCTCCGATGTTGAGCACGATTTTCTGCGGCGTGTCCATGTTCGGGTCTACGTACAGCAGGACTACCAACAAACAAGCACCACTCAAGTCCATTTTCCGCGTGGCCATTGCGCAGAACTTTCGATCCAGCATCTCCATAGCTTTAGTCAGCTTTTTATGGTCGAAGCCATCGTCATACACTTCGTCCAGCGTCTTGAATAACTCGTCGACAAGGAAATCACTGGCCCACGAACCTCCGTGACCATCCATGACTGCGAACAAGTGGAATCGCTCGTTACTGGCCACCACGCAGCGGTCCTCGTTAGCGTGACCCTGTAAGCCTTCGACCGACAGCGACGCCACATCCAGCAGCCGAATGCCGTTCTTCTTGGTCCCAGCACACGGAGCTCCAGCAGATCTCGAAGTCGCTCGTTCGTGCACTTCTTCCTGGTTCTCCTCGTCGCTCACGTCGTCTTCTGACCCGTACACCTCGTTGTCAACTTCCCTGTTCTCTGCGACGTCGTCAATGCCGCTGTCGGCGCGGACTTTGGTGAGAGCGCGCTGCAGTCGCGCGCCGGTCGTTGCGGAGCCGTTCATTGGGATGAGACCTTCGAAAAATGGAGCCAGATGACCGTATCTGGCTTTTTTCACTAGTCGTAATCATCTCATCAACATCAACTTGTTTTCATGTTACGAGTCATCCTAAACAGCGCCTAGGCATCCAAGCGCAGCCTACGTCGTGCTTATCTGGTGATGCGGAACGAGCGAACCTTAGCCAACAGCTCCTTTGCATCGCCCTTAGAAAAGTGCTCACGCACGGGCTCCAGTACCCTGTGTTAAAGCAAAAAATGTTAGAACATGGTCAGAAATCAAGGCGTCAGCAATCAGGGACGTACTCGTTCAGGTACTTAGTCAGCGCCGTCTTGAGATCGGTACCGTTCACCTGGCGCGCGACGAAGGCGTCCTCAAGCTCCTGGTAGGCGGCAAAAGTCTTCTCCGTTCCGTCCACAAGCTTCACAGTCACGCCTTGTGCAGCGTAACGCGGGCAGATGATGTGCTTCATGTAATCCAGAATCGGGTTTGCCTCCACAACGCCCTCTGGACAGAACGCCTTCTCGATCTTGCGGCTCACATCATCCGCGGCATCTTCCATGAAGATAGCCGACTCTGGATCACTCTTGGACATTTTCTCCTGACCTTCCTTCAGACCCATCAGCATGTGGTGACTCAAAATGACAGGTTTGAAGCGAATCTTAGCCTGGTCGCAGTAGTCGCGTGCAAGCATATTGATCTTGCGCTGGTCAATGCCCAGCTGGCAGACGTCTGCCTTCAAGTTGAAGATGTCAGCGCACTGCATGAGTGGGTAGAGAATCTGCGCAGCCTGCATGCCCTCCTTCTCCTTGCGGCCCATGATCGTGCAGCATTTCAGCGTACGAGCAATGGTCGTGCGACGGGCAATGTCCATCACGCGCAACCAATACGAAGCACTGTGCGAAATAATCTCCTTTGATGCCCACAGGAACTCCACGTTGGTCATGTCCATGCCCACAGACTTCCAGATCTCCACCATGTACTGACCCACGAGACGGATTTTGTCCAGATCACCACCCATCTTGTTGTTCAGCATGGCAAACCAATCAGCCACCCAGAAGCGGAACACGCTACCGGTCGACGTAAGCTTGTTCACATTCACCGTTCGCAAAACACCCTGAGCAATATGCATGCGTCCTGAGGGCTCGAAACCATCGTAGCACACGGGGTGGTCCTTCTTCCCCATCAGAGCTTGCAACTCGTTCTCCTGGATGCACTCCTCGCCTACAGAGCGTGCTACGGCGTAGCGCTCTTCTAGCGACAGCGGCGACGGCTTCCACTCCTTAACAGCCTCCGGGAATCCAGGTAGCGTCAGGTTGGCCAGCTTGTCGCTGTCCGGCGTCGGGGACACCTTCAGCTTCTTAATACTCGCGAACATCGTCTTCAGTGGGCCGCTGGCAAAGTACTGACGCACAGGCTCAAGCAGCTGGTTAATGTACTTGGTCAAGCACGGCTTTAAGTCGGCCGGGTGCACCTTCTCGCTCGCAAACGCCGTCTCAAGCTCTTCGTAGGTGGCGAAAGTAAGGTTGCCGCCGTTCTTCTCATTGCGCTCAAGAGTGACGCCCTCCGTGTGGAGAGGAAACACCAGGTACTTCATGTAGTTCAGGACCGGGTTACCTTCCACCTCACCGGGCACGCAGTACGCCTTTTTAATCTTCGTCTTGACCTCTGCGGCCGTGTCATCAACGTAGATGGCCGACTCAGCGTCTGTGGTGGTCATCTTGAATTGCTCCTGCTTAAGACCGAGCAAAAGCGGATGCGTGAGGAAGACCGGTTTGTTAGGCAACTCCTTCTGCGCAATGTACTCGCGCGCGAGCTCATTACCAGCTTCTTGGTCAGAGCCGAGCTGATAGATGTCAGCCTGCAGCAGGAAGCCATCGGCTAGCTGCATGAGCGGGTACAGAATACGGTTGGTGTTTTGCACGGTATCATCCGACTTGCGCCCCATAATGGGCGCGCACTGCTGCACACGCTCAACTGTGAAGCGACTGGCGGCGTCAAGAACCTGCGACCAGTAGGCGCCAGCATGACGCGCAGTCTCCGTGGAGGCCAGCATGATCTCAAGGTTGGTCAGTTTGTCGGCGTCCAGACCCAGCGCCTTCCAGACTTCCACCATGTACGTACTAACACTCTGCAGCTTCTTGAGGTCTCCGCCGAACTTGTTGTTGAGCAGCGCATGCGTGTCCGCCACTAGCAGACGCACGTGGCAGCCTGCGTCCATGAGGCGTTGGGCGTTGAGCGCGCGCAGCAGGCCGGCGGCAAGCGTCACGCGACCGGAAGGCTCAAATCCATCGTAGGCAATGGGATGTGGCTTCTCGGTGAACAGCGCGCGCAGCTGGGCCTCGATCTCCACAGACAGCGGCGCACCAGTGATCGCAGCGAGCTTGGCGATCTTCTCGTCGATGGGCAGCGCGGCGGCCGCAGGGGAAGCGGGAACGGGTGCGTCCAGCGTCAGGGCAGAGAACCCCTTCTGTACGTCGACAATGGTGGTGGGAGGGGCGGGCGGAGGCGTCGCCATGGGTACGATGATGCGAGCTCGAGAGCTGGAATTTCCAATTGCTGTCGAATGGATTAGATTGACGCGGTATTACCAGGTGGTGTACATGTGGTGTGGCGCGTATCGTGATCATAAAAGAAAACTCGCGTGGCACACACGGCTTCGAGAGATCGGTGACGACATGTGTAGTCCAACGCCCGGTTGGTGGCGCATTGAGGCGTAGGCTACGCCGCGTAGCGCTCTTGCACAGATCACACACGTGTCCCAGCCGGCACTTCAGATTTTCTCCGTGCTGTCCGACGGTCGCCGCATCGGTCGTAGCCTTGCAGCTTGTAATGCAGTCGTTTGCATTCGTTATTTTGAAATTAGACTAGCAATAAAATCTTGCGAGGCGTCACCGCTGTTCACATCCGCGTGAACACGAAGAAAGCGGGCGTCATCTTCTTCCGATTGCCGTGAACAAAGGAATGTCTCGTTCTTTTTCTGCCTAGCGGGCAGCGCCATCAGCTTCAGCGGTACCCGCCGACTGGCCAATTGCATTCGCTCGTTCTTGCATTGCCCGTTAAAAATCTGCGATTGGATACCCTTTGGTTTGCGTATTGTAGGAATGACTGTCGGCCCAGCACGAAGCCCTGTTCTGATCCTGATACTTGATATATTTAGACCTTGCGGCTCTGCTATCAAAAGAAATGGCGTGCTGCTGCCACCGAACTGTATCCGTGCTGGTCCGCTAGCTCGCCTCACCCGTTTCAGAATCTGAGCGTAATTGGGAACCAGCAATGCCCCTTGTGCTGCATTCGCAGTCTTTCCCCGGCAGTCCGACGCTCTCGTCCTCCTCAGATTGATCCAGTTCCGTCAGCAGTTGCCGTCATGTGTCTGTGCTCGTTCAAGCTCCAGCCGTTCTTGCCGCAATGGGCGTCTTTGTGTGATGACGCAGGTCTGCGCAAGCTTGCGCCCGTCAAGTCCTCACGACCACGGCGCAAAATTCGCCCGCGCCATGCCAAGCGCGCGTGGTGTGACAGCCTCATCTACTCGAACCTGGTGTACGCACTCGCTGCGCTCATCTCGTTCAGCTGCGACCAGAACTTCTGCGGGGTTATGCAGATGGGAGCAGCCATCGCGTCCACCATGTTCCATCGGTCTAAGGAGACCAAGTACCTGCTGCTGGACGCGCTCATCAGCGGCACACTGGGCCTCGTCTTCATCTTTGCGGGACAGCACACGCTGACTAACGAGTGGTACGGCATCCTGTCCATCAAGGTGCTACTGGGCGTGCTCTGCACCTTCACGTGGCTCTACTGTGGCATGCCCGGTGGCGAGCGTTACGACAAGTGGCACAAACGCTGGCACTACGTCTCTGGCGCAACCACGATCTCAACGACGTTGTTCCTGACGATGTATCTGCCGGAGTTCGACCTGCTCATGCACGAGCTCGTACAGGACCTCGTAGTTGTGAGGAGCATGTTTATCTAAAGGCGCGGGTGATACAACGACGACGGTGGTGGCAGCGGTGGTGGTAGAAAGCAGTTCGCGACATCGGTGGCGCAAACAACCGTGGATGACAATTGTCATAATCGAGATGCAATACGTCGATCCTACGACCCCACACGCGCTCACAAGTCGAGAAGTTCTTCAGGTAGACCTGAAAGCTCCCCAGTGGCTGCAGTCGTCATCATCATAAGGCAGAAGGCATCCACGAGGTGCATTGTTTTCAAAAATTGGTTCAATAGAATTTTGTCACATACATCGTTTAGTGAGTCGAATGCAGCTCTTCCGCGGAGGAGTCCACATATCCAGTATTGCTGCTTGCATTGAAAGCGAGCCTTGGACGTGTTGTTTACGCTCGGTGCAAGGCAAGACGTAAACTCCAGGTAGGTCGCTAGCGCGCAGCAATGCGTAACTGCCTCCTTATCTGATCTACTACACACTTCAGCGAGGTATCTTTACAGTGCACGTTGCATTGCAAGTGTACTGGGACCGTGCACCACCACCGATTTGACTCACGAACAGAACACGCCGCGAAGAGGACACATGAAATCAGGGCTTTCCGCGGGGTTTCCTCGCCGTTTCTGCTGGGTCAAAAATGGTGAGACCTGGTAGACCTGCAACATCCCGGCTGCATGTTCTAGGTCGACAGCTACACAACCATTGGATTGGACCTAGCACTTGTAGGGCGATCCGAAAGCACATATCCAATTCAGTGAATCAGCGTCAAGACTTCAGACAGCGCTCACTAAATTATGTCCACTGCTCAATGTTGCGAATTGCGAAATGTAACTCCGCGATCGTCGCGACAGGCCAACTCTAAAAAGTTGGCAAAACGTGGTAACTCCTAAAGTGTCAAGCCGCACAAGTTGTACAGGTTGCAGGTTACAAGGAAATAGCCACGTTCGATGACGTTGAGGGACGTTGAGCTTGCACTGTGACTTGCTATACAGACAGATATCTGCCACGCGATATAAATGAGTTGGGTGTGTCTACTGTCGCCAACATGATCGAGTTGGCGATGGCTACAGCACTGAGAATCATACAGCTCCGTCCTAGGACGCTCCTGCCAACGTCCTGTCGTGGATCCAAATCATTCGCGCGGGAAGGAGCCCCAGGCGACAAAGTCACCTTGCCCTTTTCTGCAATTGCCAAATAACTGTGCATCCTTCTCTGCTTGGCTCCATATTCACATCCGCGCGCAGGGAGAGAGCTCAACACCGCGGCTGTCGAGACCAGTCCAGTCGCTCTCCGACGCCAACACGCCCGTATTTATAGGCTGCAGCGACGGGTAGTTACGTGCCGTCGCAGTCCGCTCAATTGCGTCTATTTCCCGTCTCGACGCCCCATGGCCAGCAAGCTCAACGCGTTCCTGGCTTCTGTGCCTGCCAATGCCAGCGTACCCAGCCCGCCCAAGTCGGCGCCAGCCGTAATGGCCTTTCCGCAGTTGGAGCTCAAGGCACCGCCCGAGTGCGTGGGCTCCTTCGCGCCCACTACACCTCAGCCACCCATGATGCGTCGCCGCCGCTCGTCGTCCATGCGCAAATACAACCCCAGTCTCAAGCTAGCGCTGGACTCACACAGCTCCAACCAGGAGCACGATGGACCTGAGGATGACCGGGATTTGACACGACCATCGCCACTCAAGAGCTTCATGGCTGCTCAAGCAGCTGCTGCCAAACTAAAGGCACAGACGGAGACGCACGATGTACTGACGCCGGATCTGGCACGTACGAGTAGTGGATCAGAGCTGGACGCCAAGTCTGAAGCAGGACCTATGCGCATGGCCAGCATACAGGGATCACACCACCGTCGAGTGTCAACCGACACAACATTGTTCAACCGCTACCTGCGACAACAAGCAGACCGCGACATTGGTCAGGATACGGTGCTTCACTTTGCCAATGTCCCGATCATTACCGCCACTGCAGCTGCCACTGAGGCGCTAGAGAGAGAAATGACTGTGGACAACAATGCAGACGAAGAGCATGCGATTACAATCCCGCACGTAATTGACCCGGAGGAAATTCTAGCGCTTTTCCGACTGGGAAGCACCATCCCTGTATCTAGTGCGTTGGAAATTGTACGACGAGCTACGAATCTCATGGCACTGGAACAGAACGTTATCTCGATTCGAGCGCCGTACACACTTGTGGGCGACCTCCACGGCCAGTTCCAGGACCTGTTGGAGCTCTTTCGCGTACATGGCTCTCCGGCCGTAGACAATCCATTCTTGCTCCTTGGAGACTACGTAGACCGCGGGATTTCATCCTGCGAGATTATTCTGCTACTGTTGGCTTTCAAGGTGGCTTTCCCGGAGAGCGTGCACCTGCTACGTGGTAATCATGAGTGTCGTAGCCTGAGTACATTTTACGGCTTCCGTGCAGAGTGCCTTAAGAAATATGGACCCGTGATCTACAACCGCATGATTAAGTGTTTCGAGAGTATGCCACTGGCAGCACGACTTGAGACTGTTCACGGTACATTCTTGGCTGTGCATGGCGGATTGTCACCGGATATTCATTTTGTGGATGATATTAATGGACAAGTGAATCGCTTCATGGAGCCCGAACCGAACGGAGCTTTGTGCGACTTATTATGGTCAGATCCTGCCAAGGGTGAGGCACAAGAGCAGGAATGGGCGCCCAATGGGATGCGTGGTTGTTCCTTCACGTTCAACGAGCAAGCATGTCGCGAGTTCCTTAAACGCAACAACCTCCTGGCTATTGTCCGTGCTCACGAGCTAGAAGAAGACGGCTACAAAGAGCACTTCCGTCACGAAGCTGACCGGTCCGAAGAGGATGACCATGGAAAACTGGTTCTACCGGCGGTTGTAACAGTGTTTTCAGCCCCAGAGTACTGCAACACAAATCATAATGTTGGAGCGACGCTGAAAATTCCGTGGGAAAAGCAAAACGGCCGTCTGCTACAGTATCAGCAGCACAAGCGGAGTCAATACCCCGAGTTTGAATTCACGCGCCAAAGCGAGGACGAGGCGGTCAAGGCATTTCTGGAAGAAAACCTACCGTTTTTGCCGATTGATTTCTATGACTTGGTGAATGTGTGCCGGCAATTGCGGTTTACACTCGAGCGAGCAGCCAGCATCACATCATCGCTTTCGCCTACTGTTGAACCGCCTCGCAAGTTGTCCCTAGTTTCGTCTCTGTGTGCACCATCAACAACCCTTGAAAAGAAAATCGAGGAGGAAGATCCTGAGCTACCGGTGTCACCACCTTCTGCACCACCAACTGAAGTAGAGAACAGGGACGACGAGTGTAGCACCACAGTTGCCCATAAGGCAGTGGGTGAATCATTGCAGGATTGGGAACTGGTTGGCGATACGACAAGCGCTGAAGCAGATACCAAAAAGTCGAAGAAAGACAAAAAGAAAGAAAAAAAAGAGAAGAAACTGAAGGAAAAGATGGAGAAGAAGCAAAAGAAGCAGAAGGACAAGGAGAAAAAGAAGTGGGATACCAGCCGAATTGTGAGCGGCTGGAAGTTTTGCCCTGGTTTCGTCCGATTCTATGACCGGTACTTCGCGCGCGACAGCGTGAAGAAGAGCGGACCGGAGATTGCTTCCGCACCAGGCCACCTAGGCAAGCGAGCGTCGTGGATTCCTAACTACAAAACTCCGTTCAAGCGTTCAACTTCAACCGGGGAGGCTGCGACTGACAGCGAAACTAATGACACGGTCACAGATACTACCGGCCCTGTTCGAAGAAAAAGTATGACAGACTGGATGCCGATACCGTCGTTCGAGCAGGTGGCGCAACTAACCACCACCCTTCAGGGCCATATTCCAATCCAGGCTAGCGGCATCAACGTGTTTACGAAGGCACAGTGGCAAGCACTGAAGTTGTACTTTTCGATTTTGGATCTTGATGGCAGTGGTGTTCTGATGGAAGAGAGTTTTGTTGTCCTTCTCGCTGAGCAAGACAGCGGTACGTTATTTTCGTCATTGCGGTGATGGCGTATGTGTAGTTGATGCTGACTTTAATCTTGCTGTTGTGCGATATTCAGATGCTTACGCGACGGAAGATGAATTGAGTCTTTTGATGGAGGTCATGGACAGCAATGCAGACAACATGATAACTGAGCAAGATTTCTTGCTATTCGCGTATCGCGCTTTGCTGCGGTGGAAGAAGGCTCTGCATGGCTCCGGCTAGGAGTTCGTTAGAGCAGAATTCCACTTGAACGAAGCGAAGTATGATCCCCGTGCCAGAATAGAATCGACAATATCGCGGCATATGCCCACAGTATGAAAATGAAATCTATCAGTTGAGAATGTTTTAAGGTCGTTGCTGCAAAGTGTGTTGAGATTCATGAACAGTGCATGTCAACACAGAACATAATCGAATTTGATAACATGTTGTGCTAGTGAACCAGGGAGTATTTGTGAATAGGAGAGCCACGGGCTCTTGTAGGAGCGGATTTGCCTTTATCCTTTGGGGTCATGGTCACGTTGAAGCTCTTGGTGCCCACGGTGCCAGGGATGGAATAGGCCCCAGGTCCGACCGTCACAGGTACTGTCGGCTTCACGCGGAATCGGGCCTCGTTCCCGACCGTCAAACGGACATCTCTTGATCTCGTGTAGGCTGCCCCACAATCGTCAGT
Organism: Phytophthora litchii; assembly: GCA_002812785.1. NCBI lineage: Eukaryota > Oomycota > Peronosporomycetes > Peronosporales > Peronosporaceae > Phytophthora > Phytophthora litchii. The sequence goes on along the minus strand of PCFV01000034.1, from coordinate 12,985 downwards.
ACTTCCCTTATAAGCCCCCGGGCCAGGTAGATCACAAACATCCTTCGTGTCAAAAACTGATCGCTCTTGCGTTGATAGGAATGGTACTCGGGGGGATATGATGGCTTCAGAATCACCTTCAAGTGGCTCTGGAGCGCTCGAAATCACAGTCGAAAACCCTTTCGAGACGTTATACTGCCCTACTGCAGGGGTAACTTGATCACCTACACAGTGCACGTGTGGTGGCGCATGTGGTGGCGCATTCTTCGCAAACCTGATCGAACTGGACTTGAATGCGGCCGAATTAAGGCTTAGCGAGGGGTTGAATGATCCCGAGTCGGAATATGCTCCGGGGCCTGGGGTGAATTCCTCTACACCCATGCGCTCTAACTCGCCCCAGACCTGCCTTTCCGATGTTGTCCCAAAGACTCCGTTTCGACCAATGCACAATTTACCTTTGACAGTAGTATTCATTGATCGCGGGGTCTCACTTTTGTAAGTACCAGGACCTGGTGCTGTGGGTGTCTTCGTAGGAGCAAGGCAAGGCCGTTCTGTAGCACACGAAAACCCAATTCCGTCCGGGCGGTGGTGCGGGATCGAGCCTCTGCTCGTTTTCCTCCCTAGTTGTCTCGATGAAGTGCTCGTGGTAACAGCACCGTACCGGCCTGGGCCTGGTGTTGTCGTGTACGTCGGGTGACTGAAGGGGTTAGTAAGTTGCGATGTCAACTCTGTGCGACCTGTAGTAGATCCAAATGCTTCAGTCTTCGAGCCAATACCGCCGAATTTAGTTTGTTCCTGGCGATATCGCTCAGCACGCTCGTCCTTGGCAAGAAGCTCCTGTTCTCGCTCGGGGTCGTACACTCCGACTGGCTTGGGTGCTGGAAGTATGGGGACTCTCGAAGCGAAAACAGCACTCTGTCGTGCAGCTCGGTGATGACTCCGGCGTGCACCAATACGCGGACGTTGACCTTCTGGAATCAAGTTAGCCGACGATGGAGCGGTGGCGACTGCAGTTTCGGGAACGGAGTTAGTGTCATACTGACCAGGGCCTGGCAGCTTCGTGAGTCGTTTATTCTCCTCCCACACGTCTCGCTTTGCGGTAGATTTGAGCGATGACGCGGCGTTTTTCTTTTCGTCCCAGATCGGGTTGTGCTTGCTGTAGGCAGCAGGCCCCACCGTGTCGTGGCCGATACCCGAGTAAATTTCTTCAGGTGGAGATTGCCTCTGAAGTTCGACACCCACCTGCACGTAGCCGTAACTCTGCTGTCGTTGAGGAATTGCGGGTACCGACGGTTTGATTAGATGTGCAAACTTATGCGGCCCTTGATGCTCACGCTGGTTGTTCGAAGGTGGCGACGAAGCTGGACGTAGGTAACTTCCTGGGCCTGGGTTGTCCTGGACGCTAGATGCTCGGAAAATTGTAGACCCAGGTGCACTTGGAGCAAAACGAGAAGTCTACCATGTTCAAAAAGTTAGTTGATGAGCTAGAGGAGGTTCAGTAAACTGAAGCTGTGCACCTTGGTAGCGAAAACGTTTGAGGGAGGTAAATTATGATGCTGGCGCGATTCAGCGATGTACGCTCCAGGACCTATTTGCACCAAAGTATCCCATTAGCTCAGCAGATATAATGTCGGAGAGGTAACCAAGCAAACACGAGACCTGGGGTAATGGCAGACGTTGTCTTGTTTTCATTGAGGTTGCGCTTTTCCGATGTGGCAAAGCTGGAGAAGAGTGGGCGCCGAGAGTGCATACCAAAACTCGTAATGACCTGCTCGGGAGCGTAAGATCCTGGTGCAACGGTAGAAGGCGTGGAGGCAGTTCCAAATGCCGACACGCGCTTAGATCGTGTCGTGATGGTCATCTTTGTTGCGCCTTCAAGAATGAGCAAGTGGCGAAAGCACAAGGTGCGCTCGACTCAAATATAAAAAGATAAATTGGGATGACATGCATTAGGCTTTTATGTTTTTCCTTGGACTCTATGCGACATCAAGGTCTGCCAGCGGTTCACACAGTCGACGAGCAAGATCTGGACGGTAGGTGGCCAGCTTTGTCTGAAGCAAAGCAATCTCGTCTAGCAATTGGCGCAGTGAGACCCCCGATCGAGATCGGTGAGGATCAGCGCAAAGGATTCGACCAGAAGCAGGGCCAACTACTGAACGTCCTTGTGAACGGAGCTCGTATTTTGCCAACTCCTTCTTGAACTGTTCCGTGACTGGACGTAGTTGACGCTCATGAACTTCCAGCCACTGGCGGGTGAGAAGACTAGCCTGACGTAACGTTGTAGGGCGACCAAGCACCGTAAGACGTGCACCTTCGTGCAAATCCCAAGCCGAAAGTGGAGTCCCGGTCACTGCATGTGCAATGTGGGAAATCGTGAACACATTGGGTGAATCCTCGAGCACCACCTGAAAATGACGAGTCGAGATCGAGAAATAGAGACGTAGACGACACTGGCGCGTCTCCCCTAGCAGGGATGTCTCCTTCCACCAGCAATGAAAACACAAAATCTCCAAATCAGCAATGCTACATATAATTCAAGGGCACACAAGAGTCAACGAATAAGTTAACAGGATAATACATAACGCAGGCTTACTTCTTCATCGAAGTTTGTTTGTGCAGCGTAGCGGCATGATCAAACTCTCGTGGGTCAGCAGCCCGGGCCACGGGGTCGGCGTTATCTGCGGTGCTCCACTCACTGTCGTCGAGCAATGGTACCAGAGGATGTATATCTTGTCGCACCTTAGTAGCAAAATCATAGTAGTATGTTCTCGACGTCTGCGTTCTGTTGCCTACTTGAGGAGAAACCAGTTCCTCAAATGTCATCCACGCTGATGTCTCATTGTGCTGCTTCTGACTTCCCAGTTGCTGTTGGTGGTGGTGACGAAGGAGCTTAATTTGATCAAGGAAATAGTGTTCACCACCAGTGTCGTCGTTATCAAGCTTCCTTTTAGGCGGTTTGGGGATGGTCGCTGCTTGCTTCATAAGCGGTAGCAGGTACGGTTCCCGACTCAAATCCACATCAAAGCGACATGCCTGTGCGTACAAGTCCTCGGGTGTAAGGAACGTGTTTGACGACTCTACTTCAGAAGCCATTGATCAGGTTTTGAAGAAAAGGTGTAGTGATGCTCATCTTGCTTCTGCTCGACCAGGTATGGAACTTCTCTAAATATATTCACAGCTCATGGAGTCTACGCTGATTTCACTCCCTTGCAATTGTCGAAGCGGTTGGAAGCAGTCTGCTTTGCTGCTAATATTTTTGCCTTGTAGCGTGGATTCCACACCTCGCGCCAATTCGCTACGAGCGAGTCGAGGCTATACATGTGCGTATGCGGATACACTTTTGATGTTGAGCTGTCCGTAGTGCGGCAATTTTCTTGGTTCGAGTCTGGTTTGAGCGATCGACGAAGTTCCCGACGCTTACAAAATTCGTTCGTAGTGAGGTTGCTGGAAACCATGTACAAGTGAAACGCGAAAAAGCATACGAGCGCAAAGCCCATGCCAACGCATAGCACAAATAGCACCGTGACGACAGCCTCCTCATGGACTAAGTATCGCACGACCACCATTGGTTCGCCTTGGACGACGGTGTGGGTGCTTTCATTCAAGAATGGCTCATCAAGTAAATGTTTGTACTCGTCTGACAGAATGGCGAAGAGCACGTATGAACCGTAGCCGCACATGAGCACGTTCATCTGGTTTGATAGGGCAACAACCAAGTTAACAACTTTGCTGGAACGATGAAAAAACTATAGATATACCATGAGAAAGCGCAGGAAGACCCAGTGATTTCGCTCACCGATGCACGTGTTCAGCCATCCACAATCTGTCGACATTAAAGCATAAAGTTAATTTTTGCTTCAGATAAGAAATCATAGTGAATAGTGTAACGTACGGTGATCAAAGCGCGGAACACATCTGTTGCAAACGGAGCAGTGCTTCGAACGAGCGAGTCTAGAGTGTCAAGTACACTGTTAGCAACATAAACCTTTCGGAGGTTGTCACTGGTGCTATTCAGCGAATCATACTGCTTACTTGATGGTCTTGCAGGTCCGACACTCGCGCTTGTGATACAACACGTCGTCGAACGCATAGTTGTCAAAGTACACGAGCGTCTCTACGCCAACGGGGGGAGAACAAACTTGAGCAACGACAGGCAAAATGGCTACGACGCAAAACGTACGAGGCAATAGGATCCCCGGTGATGACATTGACGCCACAATGAAGCTGTGCAGCGCACCCAGCACTACCACTAGGCTCAAGTATCTTCAAAGTTAACAGGTTAATCCGTCAGTCCACTGAGGCTGATTTGCTATGAGGACCACGTACATGTGGACCTCGCCGAGAAAGTCATTGGGTAGATGTGGTAGTCCCGAGAAGAGGAATGCGCTGTAGCCCCCGACAACCAGCAGCAAGTAGAAGATCTACGTCAACACATTCATGTGTAGCCATGTGAGGGGATGGGTGCACAACGCGACGAAAGATACTTTTGTCGTCGCGTTGCGAAGCGCCGCGTGTCCGCTTTGCTTGCCTGCTGCAAGGGGTTTGGCTGGTACAGCACGTAGTCGATCAGCCGCGCGAGGTGTCCGGCGCCATCAGCGCCCTGTGCTGCTTCTGCCATGCGTTGTCTTGACCGTTCTGGGCTCATCGCCCGCTCCAAGTTGCCCTACTTGAAATCCAACGCTGGCTTTTCGTTGTGGCGAATGAACAGCCCAATCTAAATCGCTGCCCAAAGTAACGGTGCAGAAACGGAGCGATAGGCAAAATAATAAATGCAAAGTCGATGACTTAAGCCAAGTTTGAAATGCCAAGTCATCGCTGACTTTGCATTTCAAACTTGGCTTAACACGTCGAACCTTTGGAATTACAATTTGTCATTTACAAAGCTGCGGGACAGCAGACAGCATGTAGGTCAATTCAGCTCTGCTAGCTGTATGTGCTGTTTGCGACTGGCTGTCTGGAACCTGGGGATCATTGCCACAGAGGATGGCATTCTGATGAGTGCGTGTACCAATACAGCTGTAAGATGTATGGTACGCCTGCATCACAGACTAGTGATACTCTCCGCGTTTCGTGTTGATCATTGGTGCGATGTAACAACATGGCAGCGAAATGGGCGGTCTGTATGGCAATTTGCAGACAGTTCATTGTGTCCTCTCAGGACATCGATTTGCAAGATCTGGGTGCCCTGATGCTGCGAATCGCGTCGCCTTCAGCGTGGAAACGTCCCAAATTAAGTGAAATTTCGGAGCCCAAAATACTGGCGTTTCGGTGAGGGCTAGGGGAGAACTTGTGGCGAGAGCCTATGACGCTAAGAAAAACCTGCAGCCCATTATGTTGGTCGAGAGTGTATCGCAAAGATCGCACTCCTCTGACGGTTTTCCTGTTTGGAAAAACCTTTCGGGGGATCTAGAAAATATCCAATCGGACTTGGGCACCACGTTGCACAGAACTCGACGCCCAACCCGCTGCCTCATTTCCGCACTTGCGAGGAGCTTCCGACACCGAAGTACGTCGCCTCTTCCCCCGACGACAAACATGAGTACGCGCGTGTTTGTGCGGCTGTACGACGGCGCTGCGCAGCACGAGACCGACGACGAGGTGCTGGAGCTGCCACCGCCGCCGCTTAAATGGAAGGACGCCATCACCGCCATGGTAGCGGCCGTTGGTAAGCAGGGCGAATACGAGGATGGCGTGACGACGCCCAAAGCGCGACTCTTCTTGCTGCCTACGGAGGCCACGGGCATTGCAGCAGAGGTTCGAATGGAATTGCAACTGCCTGCTGATTGTGCTCTAACGATTACACTTGCTTACAATAACAGCTCAATGCTCGCTCGCTGCGGTTTGGTGTCCGTGAAAACGACCGCTTTGTGGTTTGTCTACGGGGTGAAGACTACCAGCAGCCTAGTGAGAGACAGACTACTGTGATACCTGAACCAACCACCGTCATTGCTGCTCCTGGTGGGTCGTCAGCTAGACCAATGACGCTGTCCACGCCGAGTGCCAGCAATGTCACCTCTCCGCCCAGTATTTCTCCATATTCCAATGGACAAAATGCACCACAACTTATCAACGCTGCACCTACTGGTAGCATGGGAGGACCTCCTAGAGGGAGTCTGGGAAGTGGTGCTCCATCAGGAAATTTGATGTCCAGTGGAAAAAAAGGAAACAAGCGCTACCGTAGTATCTCCGGTAAGATGGCTGCGATCAAATCGCTGGGAGATAAGGGAATCATTTCCAACGACGATCGTGGCCACCTAAAGGATCTACTGCTAAACAGTGATTCTCCACAGCTGCAAGAGGCTTTGGACAAGTACAACAACACTGGCGACTTCCAGGCTGTGAAGGATCTGCTACTCAAGGAAGTCCAGAACCCATCTTCAAAGCGCAACACTGGTGATTGGCTGTCTGAGAGCTTCGTGAACGACATTGCGCTCAACTTCAACACAACACCATCCGCTTCCAAACCGGAACCAATGCCAGTTCAAAACATGAACAATGTCGGCCGTTTCGATCCACCACCTGCAACCATTGCCTCAACAGCCAATTCGTACGCGTTCCAGACGACCACCCAGTCTACGCCTATGAACGCTGTAACTTATCCACAGAGCTCTCCGATGGCCATAAACCATTACGCAGCTTCTGATAACCTAGTAACCCCTACCGGTGCCAATATGTCGAGCAGTAACGGGTATCCAACTTCGATGCCCGTGTCGACAGGATACCAACAGCCGACGGTCATGCCACAGCAGTACCAAGTATCACCGACCAACAATATGTACGGTGGCGCACCTCCACAGATCAACCTTCCTCTTCGAGATCGTGCGACGTACATGAAACGTGGGTATGAAACTTCACCTGTTCACAACATGATGGGCATGAATCCTCCTGCAGTTTCCCCAGCAGCGTCAGCACAAATGGGAATGACCAGCTATGGCATGCAACAAGGATACGCCATGAACCAAGGGTCTTATCCAGCGAACGTCATCTACGCCGGGGACCAGTCGCAGTATACTATGAACCCGTATATGTCTGGCTCCAATGGCGCTTACAATCCGTACCAGCAACAGCCTCAGTATGCCATGAATCGATACGGATACGGCAGTATGCAACCTGATATGGGGTACAATTTCTACGCTGCAGGCTATGGTTTCGGCAAGGCTCAGCTCCGTGCTGGTCCCGGAGGTAAGTGGACTACTACCCCACCGATGCCATCGTACCCTCCTCCGTGCTCGAAGGAGGAAAAGAAGGAGAAGATTGCTAAGTGGCTCAAGAAGCGCGAGAACCGCAACTGGTCCAACAAGCCGTCTTATCCTGTTCGGCATAGTATCGCTAAGAACCGCAAGCGTGGAGAGGACGGTCGGTTTATTACAAAGGCCCGACTTGCTGAGATGGCAGCCGAGGAGGCGGCAGCAGCAGCTGCAACTGGGAGTAGTGATGAGCCACAGAAAGCGTCACCACCATCTTCTACAGCTGAGGAGACCCCCATTTCGATGGTGTCTCAAACCACCATGCCTCAAGCAACGCCTGTGCCGTAAAACGCTTAACTGATTAGGTGTGTATCGAATAGTAATCGTTGGGGGTGTAAGTAAATACAATCTGATGTTCGGCTCAAGAACTAGTGCTGGATATTGTTGTGTATTGCATTGCAGACTGCATTTTGTGGGCAAATACTTGTCGACAACAGGAGACTATCAACATCACGTCGACTATTTAAACAAATATACTACACAATACCGGACTACAAATTCTGCTCTATGCTAAACCTCAGAGTGGAAGAACTGCAGGGCTTACTCCAACGGGGACAACAGGGTCTGTAGTGGTAGTCTTATCAGACTTCATGCCACTCAGCTCAATGAGTTTATGAAGGTGGTGATATTCGTGCTTGGAGCTGCATACCATTTGGCCGTCTTCCCAGCTATAGCGATTCCAGTTCAAGATTGAGATAGCCCACTGATCCGAGACTTCACGAGTTGATCCTGCAAAAGTAATTGACACTAACTTGTCTGCGTCTACTTTCTGCGGAGCACCTCGCCGGCGGACGGATGGAGTTCGAGGTTGCGCGTCGACTCGAAATTGGTTTGGCACTTGACCAATGTCGTCGGAGGAAGGAAGCAAGAACACGTCCACCTTCGCCCCTGATAAAGCGATGGCTCCCAAGAGCTCGCCGCCCATACGCGAGAAATACTGGAGCATACCCTCATCAAGGATGCAGTAGACGACACGGACATCGTTGCCTTCAATCTTGAGCAGGTACCCTTCAACGTTGCCACCGTAGTTCATCGTTCAGTCGCGACTTGATCACGTTTAATGAAGGCGGAAAAGAGTAAAACAGAGAGTGGGGGAGTTTGGCAGCATACCAGCACTGTAAGGCAGAGTCCGGCAAGAGCAGCATGGCAGGCGAGATAGAGAGGGAGATGCAAATGGATGGGGGCAAGTGCCATGTGGTTCGAGGACGACAGCAGGACTGGGTGGGAAAACCAAAATTGGAGCAGATATTGAAGTTGACCTGGTAACCTGATGTGCATGGAAACAGGCTCTCTTCACGTGTCGGCTGTCGGCGAGGTGGTCAACCGATTGAATAAATCGTGGCGGCGGTCATTACTGTAGTGGTGCATGATGGAGTCAATTTATTGAAATCAAAGTCGTTACTCGGCTGGTGCCTCTTTAGTTCACTAGCTCTGACTGAACAGCAACAATGCCGCTTTCTAGGGTGATCCGGCAGTCCGACTCGAGTATGCCTGACGACGGACCTCCTCCGACCGAGGTGTTGGACGCCATGCGCTCATACACTGAAGTCCATCAGGTACAGGAGATGCTGCATATCCTCCTGACACGATTACTGGAGACCCAGCCGCTGGACCCTTTCGAGCTCCTCATTCAAACGCTTCAGAAGGACGACCAGCTGGACGCGTTGGAAAAGAAAGCTGCTTTGCGTCGATTTGACCTACGGCGTGAAAAAACCAAGAAGCAGCTGGTGCTACAGCTCTACAAGCGTCTGGTAGCACTGCAGCGCACCCAGCACAAGGACAAGCTGGAGGCTCAAGGTGTGCACCTTGCCCGGGTTTTTTTGACGTCTCAACTGCGACTCGATGAGACCCGATTTCACATGCAAAAGCTTTTTCCCAGCCACTACCGCGACATCATTGCATGGTTCATCGCGCATGAGGAGGAGTTACCCATTGCAATCCCAGCTGAGCAATTCACCAAAACTTGCATGCAAGTCTTGACAACACAAGCATCGGCGTAAAGTAAGATGGCTACATAATGGAATTGGTTTCGCTGAATATTTTTCCAGTTTTGAGGACATAAAAACACAATAATGGCGGATGCTCCACGGATGCGGCGCATACGAGCTGCCGACCAAGGACCCTTCGACTGGCTCGTGCCTTTCATCCCTCCTGTCCTGCGTGTGAACCGTGAGACGCGCGCTGAGATCCGGCGCAAGGTGACGCAGTTACTGTCCAAAGAAGCACTGGAGAACGTCGCGCGAGCCCTCAGACCTCATTGGCACTCGCTCATCTTTTACTCTTTGGCGGCGGGCGTTTGGATCGGAGGGTTGGTCTACATCCACCACAACGAACCCGAGTTTGCAGTGGCGTATGTCATCCTCTCGGGCTTCTTTGTATTGGGCTACCACCTGCTGATCGGAGGTGAGGGACGCGCTGGCAGTATGAGCGCGTATTCAGTCTTCAACCGTGGGGCGCAGAGGATGCTGGGGTCGTTGTCAGCAGAGCAGTTTGAGGTATCCCATGGATATGGCCCTAGTTATGAACTGAATTGAGATAACTTCCGTGTGTGTGCTTCATAGAATGAAATTCGCCACAGACAACCAGGATACGAAAATGACCCAAACCCACAAGCTGGCCGAGCAGCACATGATGTTGGTGAACATGATGAAGTGTACGACGAGGACGACCCGTATGTGCTGATAAGGTATTTACTTTGGTCAACTGAGAACTGACAATACGGGCATGCTACGGTGATACAGGGAGTTGCTGGAGGCTATGAGGCTCTCGTTGAAAGAAAAGAAGCGTGAGGCACGGCGAGCTCGACGTACTACTCGTAGGAAATGACAGTTCGGTTGTTAGTGACAGAGTGTTCTTTCATTGTCTACACAATACAACACGTATTGAACAATCTTGTCTTAGAAACCGAGTGGACAACGACTAATTCTCTTCTTCGGAACTCCATTCTCGTCTAACTCCACCATCTCTGCGAGTTTCTCAGCTGAAATAGGGGGGTGACCAGGTGGAAGCACGACTTCTCCCGGAGCAGCATTCGCCTTTCGATTCGAATACCGCAGCATACCATTCAACGCACCAACTGTACCGCAAACAGTGATGTCAGTTTTGCGGTGATCCAAATGCACAAGATGTACGAGAACTATCCGACGCACCTGTGAAGAGGACACAGCCTGTGACCATGGAAGGCGAGAACAGTCGCAGTTCCGTCACTGACGTGAGCTTGTCGTCCAGCGCCACCATCGTCAGCGACACCAACCCCGACAGTGCCAGAGTACAGATGCCGGACGCTGTCATCAACTAGAGTAGATCGAACATTAGATTCTACGTGCACAACGATCGAATACAAAGCAGAGCAGAATACCAGGGAAGCGTCTCCAGTCACGATGGACGCGATGGACGGGCTTGACGACGGTGGGTTTTGCGGAAGGTCAGTCATAGCACTGCCAGCAGTTGGCTGCTTTGCTGCAGTCCTCTGCTTCGTAGTCGCTGCACTGTTGGATCCCAGGTCGACCCCCATGTCTTCCTTGCTGGCTCGCGCTGCTAGCTGAACTGTGCAGTCTGAAGCAAGTGTAGTCGATTTGATAGTTTCAAACTATATAAAAGAATAACATGGTCCGCCCTACAGCTTCAGCCTCAGTTGTTTCATGAGCGCTACGATATCTCGCGCCACTTCCTCATCTTCTTTTGTTTTCACTGGTAGTGCCTTGGCTTTCAGTATCCAGTTCTCAGCCTCTTTGGATCGCTTCATCTTTGAGTACGTCTAAAAGATGAATGCACGATCAAACAGTCAAAACGGCGACCTAGTTCAGTAACTATCCTGGTAAAAGCTTACCTGCGCGAGGAGAAACACATTCTTCTTCCAGAACCCGGGACTAATGTTTTCTAAGGGATAGTCATCAGGTTTGTGAGCTTGAGCTAAGGATAACCGAATCATACAGGAGCTTACCTGCTGCCTGGAAGTGCTGCACAGCTTCCTCATACGTAGCAGTAGGTGGAGTGCCGAAGAGTGCAGCCGCGGCGCGCTTCTCAATCCATGTCATGTCAGCAAAGGCCAAGCACCACTGTCCAAGAATATTGTGCGACGTGGCATCTGTCGGATCCAGTTCGATTGCTCGTTGAATGTGGTCCTACCGCAGAGAGAGCAGTTGAGGGCCCATCACTGACACCGTGCAACGTCTAGTTATCTTACCCGAATAACGTAGGCTCCTGCGATCTTCTCCTTCAAGTCGCGAAAGTTTCCTACCGTGCTGTTCACAGATGCGTTGCAGTTAGCAATGGAATTTGACGAAGACGTTGCCCCAGTGCACTTACCTGGTCATGATGGCCATCCACTTATTGGACGCTGCTGAATCACTGTTCAAGACGTAAGCCTTCTCCGCAGCAGCGAAACCTTCAAAAGCTAACGCCTTCTTGTCGTCAGGGTTGCTCTTCTCATCGACGAGATAATTGCATGCCCGAGCCAAACGCCACAGCTATCAAATCGAATTAAGCATTGAGTCAGGCAGGTCATCGGGATGTCAGCAGTGCGAAAACCACGCACCAATTCAACGCTTGGGGGAGATTTTAGCAGCTCTGTTTCCAGGTACTCTCGCGTCTGAGCGTGCTGCCCCTGTTCAAACTGTTCATCGGCGCGCTTGCTAATCGCCGCAATATCCTCAGATACGCTGTCCTTTTCTTCGTCGTCACCGTTCGCACGGTGAGCTTGGCGCGTTACACTACCTTTGGTCTCATTTGCTGCATCTGTACATCCCTCATCAGACTTTTATCAGACTCGAGCAAAGTTCAGCAAATGGTTCGAATATGATTCCGATACCCACCATCATGTTGTCGAATAAGCTCGAAGTCACTCGCGTCGTGCGGGAATACCGCTTTCTCCTCGAGAACTGGGATCTCTGAGTTAAAGCGTGACGAGTTTGCAAAAGGATCCATGCTGGCAGCTGTAATACGTTTGACAGCAAAAAGTGTCAGCACTTCCTCACGCGCTTCTCTCGTCGTTTTGGAAGTTGTAATGCTACCTGTGAATATACCAATGGCAATCCACATAAGCGGTTGGTACATCGGGAGATCCGTGAAAGAAGCGTCTTCGCTATTCCATGTGACCACCAGCGACACGATGGTCGCCAGTACCATCAGCGCAAGTCCGAACATGGCAAGCAGCTGCAGTGATCGGATTTTGTTAGACGTCGGTACGCTACAGTAAAATACAGAGCTATCTCCCACCGTATTTCTCCCTCGACCGACCGCCTGCATTTGTAGCTCGCTCTGCTGTTCCGTATCCGCATCCTGCGCTTCGTCTTCCGACAGCCACTCGTAGTCCACATCCTCGCTCTCTTGTGTCTGGTCAGCCGTCTGAGTCTCGCTGCCACCATGGTCGCGATATCCTCGCGTCGCATACCTGTAAACGACTACAGCTGCGGTCGCCGTCCCCGCCACAGCCACCAGTGACCAAAGCCAGCCGCGGTAGTTCGGCGACATTGGACTTCAATCTACAAAGAAACCAACGTTTCCAGGCAACGATCTGATTGATCGGAAGTCGGTAGCGATTTGATTGGTCGAAAACAGAGTTTTCCATGTACCTTATGTACGCCACATACATAGTGATGTTATTTAGTTTTTAGACCTTTAGGAGTTATTGTGGTTTTCAATGATTTTGGCAAACAGGTGGCCATTTATCCCGAGATAGGAGCGAAGCACTTCGATTTAGTGAAGAGAAAAGCCTAAAATGAGGCTAGAGAGTAGATGTGACGGGGTCACACGAGCAC